>JANSVA010009697.1:0-15878 GCA_025504915.1 Erythroxylum reticulatum | reverse complement strand
TTTCACTCTCCTCCCTCTTCAATTCACGTTTTTCTCCTCTTATAAGCAAGACAATGTATTCTTTTTCCATTTGTACCCTTAATGAGCTCAAAAAGTTCATCTTACCCTTCCTTATAAGCTTATGTTCTTTTATGTTTAAGTGATCTCCCAAAAATGCCCTTGAACATCCTTATTACATTAACACTTTAATTTTACTTACCCATTCAATAAATCCTACTAACCTTGACATAATTATAACTCCAAAAATTTAATCTATCTAAACCTCAAAAGTATTTCAAATCATGCTTAACTTAAAGAAATTTTTTTTCAGGGTCTAACAACACTCCCCCCTTAAAGAATTTCGTCCTCAAAATTCTTACCTAATATATTGAAACGCTGTGGATACTTCTCCCTCATGGCCTCTAAGGGTTCCACGTGGCCCCTTCTGTAGAATGGTTCTTCCACAGAACTTTAACCAACTTCACAGTCTTGTTTCTTAAACCCTTTTCCTTTAAATCTACTTTCTCTATTGGATGTTCTTCATAAGTCAAATCTTCTCTTAACTGAACTTCTGAAGGTTGAACTATGTGTGAAGGATCAGACCGATACTTCCACAATATCGATACATATAAAATATTATGAATCTTAGACATCTCCGTTGGCAAAGCTAACTTATAGGCTAAAGGCCCAATTTTCTCAATGATCTCATATGGGCCTATGTATCTTGTACTAAGCTTTCCTTTCTTACCAAATCTCAAAACTCCTTTCCATGGAGAAGCTCTAAGAAACACTTTGTCTCCAACTTCAAATTCCATCTCCTTTCTATATGCATCCATATAGCTCTTCATTCTGTCTTGAGCTGCTTTAAGTCTCTGCTTCACTAATTTAATCTTATTAACTATGACTTGTACCAACTCAGGTCTTACAAGTCTCCTTTCACCTTCCTCATAATAACAAATAGGAGTTATGCACCTCCTACCATACAAAGCTTCATAAGGTGCCATTTGAATTCCTAATTAATAGGAATTGTTATAAGCAAACTCGATTAAAGGTAAATGATCATCCCATAAACCTTTGAAGTCCATAACACAAGCTCTTAACATTGCCTCCAATGTCTATATTGTCCTTTTTGATTGACCATCAGTTTGTGGATGGAAAGCTGTACTAAAGTGCAACTTAGTTCCTAAAGCCTCTTGTAAGCTTTCCCAAAATCTGGAGGTGAACTTGGGGTCTCTATCCGAAGCTATAGAGCTTGGAATCCTATGAAGTCAGATTATTTCATCCATATATTTCTTGGCCAAAACATTCAAAGAATCCGTCTGCTTAATTGGCAAGAAATGTGTGGACTTGGTTAGCTTACCACAATCACCCATATGGCATCATGCTTCCTGTTAGTCCTCGACAATCCCATCAAGAAATCCATCATAATATTTTTCACATTTCCATTCCAAAATTGATAGAGGTTTAAGCTTGCCTGAAGGTGTCCGGCGTTCAGCTTTAACTTGCTGGCACACTAAGCATCTTTTAGCATATTCTGTAACTTCTTTCTTCATACCTTTCTACTAGAAATGCTCTTTCAATTCTCTATACATTCTCATACTTCCTAGGTGCATTGCATAAGGAGCATTGTGTACCTCATCTAGAATCTCTTCTTTCAACTCTAACATTTCAAGAATACACAATCTGTTACCTACCACCATCAGTCCATCTTCTCTAATCTCTATTTCAGAAGGTTTACCATTTTTAATCTCTTCTCGGAGCCTGCTCAAATACTCATCTTGTTCCTGTAATTTCTTAATATTCTCATTCAATACTGGTCTCACTCTAAAGTTAGTCAATACACTATCAGATTCGACTTGCCTCAATGTCACCTTAAGTTTGGCTAATTCCTTCAACAAAGGAAGATATACTATCTCCACATGTGCCATAGTGAACTTCCTACTTAGTGCATCCGCTACTACGTTAGCTTTCCCCAGGTGGTAGTCTATCTCAAATCATAATCTTTTAACAGCTCTAACCATCTTCTTTGTCTCAAACTCAACTCCTTTTGGCTCATCAGATACTTAAGACTTTTGTGGTCTGTAAACACCCTAGTAGTGACTCCATATAAGTAGTGTCTCCATACCTTCAATGCAAAAATTATGGTAGCTAACTCTAAATCATACGTAGGATAATTCATCTCAAAGGGCTTTAATTGCCTAGAAGCATAAGCAATCACTTTATCACCTTGCATCAACACACAGCCCAATCCTTTCCTTGAGGCATCATTATACACTGTATATCTATCACTACCCAAAGGCAAATTCAAAACCGGTGTAGTTGTAAGTCTGTTCTTCAATTCCTCAAAACTGCTCTAGCACTCCTCTGTCCATACAAATTTCTAATTCTTTCTTGTCAATTTGGAAAGTGGAACTGCTATTATGGAAAAGCCCTCTACACACCTTCTATAATACTCGGCCAATCCTAAGAAACTTCTCACTTCATCTATATTCTTAGGTGATTCCCATTTCACAACCGCTTCTATCTTCCTCGGATCCATATGTACTCCTTGCTCTAAAATTAAATGTCCAAGAAATGTCACTTCCTTTAGCCAAAATTCACATTTTTCAAATTTGGCATACAACTCATTCTTTCCCAATGTCTCTAAGGCAACCCTCAAATGTTCCTTATGGTCCTTGTCACTCTTAAAATAAACCAATATATCATCAATAAAGACAATGATAAATTGGTCTAAGAAGGACTTAAAAACTCGATTCATCAAGTCTATAAAAGTTGCAGGTGCATTCGTTAACCCAAAAGGCACAACCAAGAACTCAAAGTGGCCATACCATATTTTAAAAGTAGTTTTTAATACATCGGACTCCTTTATTCTCAATTGGTGGTAACCTGATCTCGAATCTATCTTAGAAAAGACCCTTTCCCCTTGCAAAGGATCAAAAAAATCATCGATGCGTGGGAGCAGATATATGTTCTTGATGGTGACATGGTTGAGCTTCCTATAATTCACACATATTCGCAATGATACGTCTTTCTTCTTCACTAAAAGGATCGGAGCTCTTCAAAGTGAAGAGCTTGGCCGGATTGGAGCTCTTCAAAGTGAATAGCTATAACCTTTCTCCAACAAATCTTCCAATTGCTCCTTAAGCTCCTTCAATTCCATCGAAGTCATTCTATAAGGCAGAATCAAAATTGGCGTTGTGCCTGGAAGAAGCTCAATGGGAAATTCAATTTCCCTAGGTGGTGGTAGTCCTAGTAACTCCTCGAGAAAGACATCTGAAAATTCCATGATCACTGGTATATCTTCTAACCTCCCTCTATCTGCCCTCATGTTTACCACATAAGCCAAAAATGCTTTACACCCTTTCCTCATCATTTTTTTGCCATCAAAGCTGAAACAATCCTCGATGAGCTAAATTTTTATCTCCTATAAACATCACCTTTCTTCCATTATCCAGCTCAAACTCCACTGTCTTCTGTTTTCAATCTAAGTTGGCATTATATTTCTCTAAGGTGTCCATACCCAAAATTACATATCATCCTCCCATCTTCAATGACATTAAATCCACCACTATGTGTCCCCCATCAATATGTATCTCACAGTCTCTATAAACTTGACTGATCATGATATACTGGTTGATTGGAGTACTCACCATCAAAAGAGTATCCACTGGGCTCATATCTCTACCAGACGCAGTTTTTCCCGATAAAACAAAGGAGTGGTAGAACCTGGATCAATCAAAACAATCACATCATCATCAAATAATTTAAACATACCAGTCATACCTTTTGGAGCGATCTCTTTGTCCTCCTGTGTCATTGCAAACAATCTAGTTGGTGCTTGCCCCCTTGCTCTTCCTGAAGGATTCACCCTCTTAGCTACATTAGAGCTGCCCACTTTAGTTGCAGCTTTATGTCCCACTGTCTCAATTCTCTTTAAAGCTTGCATCTGTGTTCCCTCTCTTCTTACATATTTCAAACACTCTCTTACTTTGTGCCCTTTCTCTCCACAGTTGATGCATGCTCCTGTCAATCGACACCATTCACCTCTATGAAAAATTCCGCAATGATTGCACTTAGGTACAAAAGACTTATCCCTTATCCTCTTTTACTGCCTCCCGTCATTGAGGCTTGATGAGAAATAGTAAGAGTCCTCATCGGCTTGAACCTACTTGCCCCCACTGCTCCTCTCCTCAGACTGCACAGGGAAAGTCCTGACACTCCTTTCAGGCATAAAAGTACCATCTCCCCTCTTGAACTGTTCTCTCCCCTTTCTCTATTTACTCACGGTGCTTTTTATGTTCTCAATATTCTTAACCCTCAGAGCCGCTTCAAACATCTGTTGAAAATCACAAAAATTATACACCACCACTTTCTCTCTGATGGCTAAATACAATCTCACTTCAAACTTTTGACATTTAACCGCTTCGCTTATCATTAACTCAACTGTATATTGGGCCAATTGTGTAAATCGGCGCTCATATTCACTCACCGTCATCTCCCTCTGGGTGAGACTTAGAAACTCTCTCTGCTTCTACTGAATGTACACCTCAGACAGGTACTTCTTCTTATAAGTAGTTAAGAAGTCCTTCCATACCAGCATTGGTGGTCTCATCTGACTCTTTGGCATACTCTCCCACTAATGCAAAGTATCTCCCTGTAGCAAGTTTGCAGCATATACGACTTTCTCATCATCTTCAGACTCCATCTGATCTAGTATCCTCTCGGTCTTTCTTAACCAAATCTCGGCTTCTTCTAGATCTGTTGTCCCGTAGAAATCCACTGAACCATACTTCCTAAGCTTATCAAACTATTTCTCTTCTTGACTAGCGTCGGAGCAAAAGATTGCAGCATCTGGACCATAACCTAAGTAAAGGCCTAAGCAAATGCCTGAAACATCCTCAGATCCAATGGAGCAGGAACTTGCTCCTACGGAAGAGGAGACTGTCGTGTCTGTGATCAAATGGGCTCACTACCTTGCACTACAGAAGCCTCAATCTCACTACCTTGCGCTACAGAAGCCTCAGTATTTCCTGGGACTATTGACTCATCAATACTCTCCTCTCTTGTCGAAGAGTCAGGTGCAACTGATCTTTGTAGAACTCCTCGCGTCCTTATACGAGGTGGCATCTTACTACTTCAATGGAAACACTAATGATTAGCTACATTTCATTTTAAAATCCTAATCCCTATAAGTATGCATGACATGCATGTCACTTAATGCAATTCAGTCAATTCACAATGCAAAGTAATCATATAACATAACAATTTATCTAATCATATAACATAACAATTTATCTAATCATATAACATAACAATTTATCCTACTATGCATTCTAAGCCTAAGAAAATCCTAAGATTTGATGCCACAAGATGTTAGGCCCCGTTTTTGAAGCCTAACTATCGTTCCAGAGTTGAAAAGCATGATCAGGTTTCCTTGTAGGGTTATTCTAATGAACCCCTCACTTTGCCATCATCTCACAAGGGTGGATTGCCCACAATAACCCATCACCAACATCACAGTTTGAATTCTTCAAGCTAAATGTATCTCTATGCCTCTAGTTTATTTTGAAATAAGAACCTTCTCATTCGGAGCTCTATAGCTCAAGATATGCTTAAACATCCCAAGTGTGTTCATAACCTAGTTATGCCCATCCGTCCGATCCCTCATTTTTCTTCCATAAATCTCTTTCAAATACACACTAAAAGATAAGAATTTTATTAAGAGATAGGAAAATGTGTCAGGAATCTATTTCTTCAAGAATCACTTAATTTGGAGGTCAGGTTATGAAGTTATGGCCAAAAGAATCAACCATGCTCATGTCCTCAATCACATTGCACCTATCTCGGAAAAATTAGTATAACTTTCACTAGAGATTTCGGATTAAGGTTTTCTTTGAATGGTTTCGAAGTGGAATTCTTGATCTACAACTTTTATGAAGATCCCAAAGGCAAATCCTATCATCTAGAGGGTCAAAAATAGGACTAGATGATAGGATCAGATAAACAGTGCACTAGACGATATGATGTCATCAGACGAGACGTCCTCACCAGATGAAGCGTCCTCACAAGACAAAGCGTCCTCACCAGATGATACATACTCACCAGATGAAGCATCCTCACTAGACGAAGCATCCTCACCAGATGACATGTCATCGCCAGATGATACGTCCTCTCCAAACGATGCATCCTCGCTAGATGACACGTCATCACTAGACAATACGTCCTCACTAAATGATGCAGCCTCATGAGACAACACATCATCACCAAATGATGCGTCATCACTAGATGATACGTCCTATACTCCTGAGTATCTCCACTTATAAGGACCATAAATTTTGACTTCAATATCTAAAATTTTTATACTTTATACTGTTGGAAATATAGAAAGATAAGCTAAAGCTTTCTAGAAGACAACTTTGACTAACTTAGCCTAAATTAGTCTAGTTGTTCCCCCTGAAGTCGGTATACAATTTAAACACCTATGAAAGACTTAGATTATGAATTGTACAACTACAAAAGAAAAAATCACATACGCCTGGGGAACTTTTTAGTTCTAAACTCATTTGCCAAATTAACAGAAGCCCAGGAATAACTTTAATTACATAATAACATTACAAACAAGGCTTAACACAAATTACAACATATATAGGATGCTCAATGTTTAACATGCTTATGAAGCTATCCAAAAGTGATCGACCTAACTTAGTTACAAAAGTTTCTAATATCTTGGAGTTTCTGATGCCTTGTAAGGATTGCTAACCTTCTCGTTTTGCACCTAAGGAGGGAATAATAGGGTGAGCTATATAGCTCAGTGGCTAATATATTTATAACCATTGGCAATTGGCCACATATTCAAGCAAATGTACATGTATATCTAGCAATTCGAGCATTCTCACTTTATTCAAGCAATTTAAGCATTTGATCAATTTAACTCAAACTTATAACACACAGCATAAACTTTAGCCATTAATCATAACACTCAACTATGCACCATACTTGAAAATTTAAAGATGAAATGCACAAATAAATGGCTCGAGAGTTTCGTGGAACGAAACGGAGAAACCGAAGTTTACACCGTTAATAAAATGAGTCTGATTTCTCAGGATCTTGTGGCCTCAAGCGGGCAACCGAGAGAAGGCTATGGGTCAACATGCACGCGACTAACGAAACGGGTTCCTCTTTTGCCATCACAACCAATTTATGCTTAATTCAATTATATGCTCATACTTTCATGTTTTTTTCTTCTTTTCATCTAATTCCAAATGTTATCACCTTTTTCAAGATATAACACAATCACAATGCTTCATACATTTCCAAACATTCACAATTATTTCAATTTCAAGAAAATCGACATACACACATATAAGCAAGAGTTTGCTCAATTACACAATAACTATAAATACATTACCTACCTAATTAGCTTGCAAAAATCCAAGTCAAGCTTGCCTTTCCCCTTGCTCTTGGGTAGGATTCCTTTGGTTCCCTAAAACAACCAAGCTTCCATTTAAAACAACATTCCAATAAAATTCTTAAACTTCAAAAAAATCACAAAATTGCAACAAACACAAATTAAACTCAAATCTAACCTACCCATAGTTCGTTTAGATTATAAAACCTACGATCTAGTTTAGAAACCCTAAAATCAATCGGGTTCTCCTAATCCATCTTCTTCCAACATAAACCTCTTTTCTCTCTAACTCCTTCATCCTCAATACAACCCATTCCTTTAATAAAGCAAGAAGAAAAGATGGTTAACCTACCTTAACAAACTTGATTTCTCTTCTTTTCTTTTTTATCAAAACCTCTCTTCTTCTCTCCTATTTTCGTTTTTCACTCTCCTCCCTCGTCAATTCACGTTTTTCTCCTCTTATAAGCAAGATATCATATTCTTTTTCCATTTGTACCCTTAATGAGCCCAAAAAGTCCATCTTACCCTTCCTTGTAAGCTTATGTTCTTTTATGCTTAAGTGATTTCCCAAAAATGCCCTTGAACATCCTTATTACATTAACACTTTAATTCCACTTACACATTCAATAAATCCCACTAACCTTGAAGTAATTATAACTCTAAAAATTTAATCTATCTAAACCTCAAAACTATTTCAAATCATGCTTAACTTAAAGAAAAAAATTTCAGGATCCAACAAGTTACAACTACAACCATAAGTATTTCCTTATTATATTTAGAGATATGTAGTTGAGATATCTCTAAAAAGATATATATGAGACTTCAACAACTAGTTCTAGGGGCACATAGATGAGAGATTCTAATCCACACCTCTTTAGAGAAACCACACTCAAAGAATAGATGATCTCTAGTCTCCTCCACTAGATTACAAAGAATACAATGCTTAGGAGAGGATAGGAATTTCAGTTTATCCATAGTACTGAGCCTATTCAACACAGCTAGCTAGACGAGAAAGTTGGCATTTAGTTTGAGAGCCTTGCTCTAACTCAAGGAACACCATCCTATTCTTGTAACTGCCCTATCCATAAGCTTTTTAGATTTCCTATTAGTGATTTCTGATACAAAAATCCTATCGCATAAGTATATATCATTCTCCCCAAGGCTTATTTATTGGGGAATGGGCAAAAGTCTTAGTTCTTTTGAGGAAAGCAACCAATTGTCATTTCTAATTATCTCTTAAAGCTCAACTTTCTTAGAGAACCTTCCCAAAAACGATCTTGCCAACTGATTATAAATTAAATCCCCTTGACTGGTCCAATTATCATTCTAGAGAGAGATTTTATCTCCTGCCCCAATTTGACATGTAATATATTGTTGAACATCTTCCCTCAACCTGAAGACTTGGTTGAAGTACCAAAAGAAAGTTTCTTTAATTTTTAGAGCCCAAAAAGTCTTACCCTTTAATATATAGATATGAGTCCATTTGATCCACAGTGATTGTTTTTCACTTAGGATTCTCCAAATTCTTTTGGTCATTAAAAATCGGTTGTTTTTGCTAGTTGACTCCAATCTTAACCCACCTGCCTCCTTTGATTGACAAATATGCTACCAATTCACTTTAGTAATTCCTTTCTCACCTTTTCCTTTACCCTATAGAAACTGCTTCATCAATTGTTCCACGGTTTTAATATGTACTTTAGAGAGAAAGATGTTAGAGCATCAGTAAACTTGTATAGACATAATTATCGACTTTAAAAGCTTATTTTTACCTCCATAGGCAGAGTTCTATTAGTCCAAACCCTAATATTTTTCGAATTTTTCTATTAAAGGAAGACATTCATGAAATCTTAGTCTCCTACAAGAAATAGGAATACCTAAATACAGAAGAGGAGGGTCTTGCTTTTTCATGCCAATTATTTGTGACAAGGAATGTGTTAGGTAAGCACACTTTTAGAAAGTAAGAAATAGCTTTTGTGAAAATTGATACTCAAACCAGATAGCTCCTTAAAACTATGGAGAGTACTCTTCAGTAGAAAAACTAAAAGAGCATTTTCCTTAATTAAAAGAATAAGATCATTTGCAAAACATAATCTAGTTAGGAAAAGCTTCATACATTTAGAATGGTATCTAAAGTTAGAGTCAGATGAAGTGTTACGTTTCAGCATAAGGGTGAGAACCTCCATATAAATAAAGAATAGGTAAAGGGAAAGAGTGTCCCATTGCCTAAGTCCTTTATGGCCTTTAAAAGTCTCTGTGAGGCTTCCATTAGTTAGTATTTCATATGAGGTAGTTGTAATGTAGTTTTGAATCCATTTGATAAACTTATGGGGAAAATTCAAAACCTCCATAGTCTGTAGCAAGAATCTTCAGTTAACACTATCAAAAGCTTTTTTTAGGTCACTTTAATAGTACATTTTTTAGGGATTTTATTTCAATGTACCCTTTTAAAATCTCCTGTAATAAAAGGATATTATCCCTAATATGTCTACTTTTCATAAAAGCTCTTTGATTCTCAAGTGAAGAACAATTTTCAGCTTATTTGTCAAAATATTGGCGATGATCTTATAGAGGAAATTAGTGCATGATATAGGTCTGAAATCACTCTAAGTGACCGGGTTAGAACTCTTAGGGATCAAACATAGAAAGGTCTTATTAATCTCCTTAAGCAAGACTCCATTTTGGAAAAAGTCCTGTACAACATCTTTTACAAGACTCCCAATGTTTCCCCAAGTTTTTTGAAATAAAAAACCATTTAAGCCATCTGGACCCAGAGCCTTAGACCCATTCATCTTAAAAACTACCTTCTCTATTTCTTGATTCGTGACAATAATAATTAGCAAGGATGCCTTAAGTTCATGAATCTTGGCTATAACATATTGCCTAAGATTCACTCCATTACTCGCAGAACAACCTTCTGTGCCTAATAGATTTTGATTAGAAAAATCCTAGCTTCTTTAGCAATTTCAACTTGTCCAAATAAAGTTTCCCCAAATTTTGGATTTTATGGAAGTTATTCTGTTGACATTTCTTCTAGCAGTCACTGAATTGAAGTAAAATTTTGTACATTTGTCCCCATCCTTAATCCAATTAATTCTAGCTCTATGTCTCAATAAAGAACATTGATTATCCACTATTTGCAAGTAGGACTTAATAGCTTCCCTCTCGGCTATAGCTATATTGCGATCAATTGGGCTAGTTGTCAAGGATTTCTTAATTATCGATAGCTTTCTTCTTGCTTTCTCTATCTCCTTTGTGAAATTCTAACCTCTCCTTAAATTTAACAACTTCAATTCCTGTTTAATAGCCTTGAGCTTTTGCAAACAAATAAACTACTTAGTAATGTAGATCTTATGCTCTAGTCCCTTAGTAACTGCTTCTTGAAAGCCCTCCACATTAACCAAAATTGTTGAATCTGAAAGGGTGATGGATTATAATCATTTTAAACAAATTATACACCTTGATAGGGGTATGATCAGAAATTCCCGGATCTAGAAGTTGGATGAACTCTATGAAAGGTAGTTAACTAGTCCATATTTACCATTGCTTTGTCTAACTTTTTCCGAATGAACTAGTTAAAGATTTCTTTATTGGACTAAGTAAACCTATGACCTTTAGATTTTAAATCTATTAATTCCACATCCTGCATGCAATCAAACAAATCAGAAGTGTAGTTCAGTAGATTGCAATTCCCTTCTACCTCTGATCTGTATAGAGTTGCATTAAAATCCCCACTATCTAACCACATACCCCTAACTGAAGCTTTGAGTCTTTGAAGGGAAGTCCATAGTTTAGTTCTCTGAAACCCTGTATTAAAGTCGTAGAGAAATGTAACTAAAGCATAATTGCTTTCCATTTTGAAGTTAAGCTTTGTGAGGATAAATTGTTGATTGGTTTCCAGAACTTCCACTTCCAAAAGGTCTCTATCATAGACAATAATAATCCTTCCATAGGCATGACATTGGTGGTTTGTGAGAAATTGCCATTTGCTCTTTAAACAATAATTTGTTCAGGTTAGCTTCCCTAATTTTGGTTTCCAGTAAACAAAATAACATAGGTTTTTCCTTCAGAACAATATTCCTTACCACATTAAGCTTAGAAGGGTTGTTTATTCCTCTTACATTCCAAAATATCAGGGTCATATGAGGTTGCTTTTCCTTTTTAAGCCTTTCCTATTGCTCTTGTTGCTTTTCCAGAAGATTACTTGTTTGAAATTTTCCTCTTTAGTAGCTCCTCTTTGATGTTCTTCCAGCTGTTAAGTATGCTCATTCAGTTAGATTTCCTTGTCTCTTTGACAAGGATTTGTCCCGCTAATTTCCTTTTCACTTTCCCGTTGGTTCCCTAAAAGTTTATTTGAGGCACTCAAAGGTTGCTATTGAATTTTCAATTGCTGATCTGAATCTAGAAATTATCCACTTAAACACTCTCACTTTTTGAAGGTAGTTCTTTTTCAGCCTGAACCAACCTACTTAGGCTTTCATGATTATCTAATACATGTTTAGCTTCCTCCAACTCTTTGTTATCTACAAAATTTCTCTTCTCCAATCCTGATACCTTCGAATAATCTCTTCTAGTGAAAACTCTCCTTGTTGGTTTCCATTGTTTTCCTTGTGCTTTTAGGGAAGGTTTCCATTGGTATTTAACCAATACCTTGTCTTCTCTAAGAGAATGCCCATCGACCAACCTTAGGATAAGAGTGTTGTCTTTCATTTTCTTAGAAATATCCATACTCACATATAATCCTGCAATCCAATCTATTTTATCAAATCAGTGTTTTCATCCATATAGATTGGTTTTTCCAAGTAACTAGCTAGCATACTCAAACCTTTAGTTGTTCAATATTCCAAAGGAATATTATGGATATTCACCTATAAAGAAATGTTTTTCAATATAATTTTCTCTAATTTCAAGCCCTGTTGTCAATTTGAATAAAAGAAGTTGAGAGATATGCCAAGGACCTTCTTCAATTATGTTTTAAGCTTTCGATTTGGAGGAGAAAGTATTCATTAGTGAAAGTCATATCTATATTTTCTCCTTGCAATTTCTGTTAGACTATTTAATATCCCATGTGACTTATAGACCCTTTCCCTTTCTCTTCCAACAATGAACCATCATGATGGTTGGTGATTGAGTATTTAAGTTTTTTTAAAAAAAATTCTTAAGGTGAATCTCAATTATTCTGAACTATTAAAGAAACACGTTAAAGAAAGGAAGCAGAAAAAAAAATAAATCAACATCTTACGAAAAAAATAATCATGGATACAGGTACGCAAAACTCAATCGATTCCTAAATGTATTACAATTAGTATTAGCGTCTGGTATTGTATGATTTTACGATATGATTGTTTTCTTAGTTGTTTTTGTATAAATGGAGTTCTGCATGATTATGCATTTTTATGGAATTTTCGTATATACATAAGACCACATACATGTAATGTTTTTCAATGGTGTTAATACAGAACATAAACATGATTACTTTCGGTGATATGTAATGCTTATGGGTTCTGTGTTTGCTTATGGATATATATGGATTGATTAAAAGAAACGAAACGAAACTCATGGGTTAAAGTGAGAAACTTTATGAGTGTGAGTCATGTATCATCCACTGAAGAAGATAATGGTGGATGATGTTAATGTTGACTCAAGGCAAGAGAAGAGAAGAATCCATGTAAAGAAATGTTAGAATAGAGTTTTGAAAAATTACAGAAGCGTTGAAGTTGCAGGCGAATGCTCTATATGCGACAAACAAAGCTTCACTAGATGCATCAACAGACGCTGGCACATGCACTGGACGCACCAGACAGGCTTCCAGATCCAAAAATTAGATTATAGACTAATTTTTTGGGCCTTTGGGCCAATAAAGGACAACCTAGGGTTATTAAATATTTATGGACTTTAACCCTAAGTAAAAACAATATTTTGATGGAATATAATGGATTATTTAATTCATAATTGATTTTTACATAATATAATTTTTGAAATTAGTGCCATATTATATATTTCTTTGGTACTTTGAATATTTATATTATGCAATAGTTGGAATTACATTTTCCTAGTATATGATAAATGTAATACATGACATTATGGACATTTAACAGAGTTTGTTAGTCACCAAAGTGACCAAACTAATTAAATTAAATTTTGTCATGTATGATAATTATCCAATTAAATGTTTATTGCATGGGAAGCTTGTGAGTTACCAAAGTGACCTAGATTGAAAAATATTAAGCATTTAATTGTTATTTGTTCAATTTTTTAATATGATATGATGCTAAAATGACATAAAGGTTGAACTGAACAATTGAGATTATCAATTATAACGCTAGGAGGTCACCTAAAGGTAGACCATTGCTTGTAATTAATGATATTAAAGGGACTTTGTCAATATATTTGATTAATATGATTGTATATCCAAAGATAACATACATGTTGATTAGAATATGATTGATTGTCCATTATAGTATTATATATGCATCATAATAGGTTACTTCTATGTATTTAAATTTCACCCAAAGGAGGATTTAAATACATAATCAAAGTGTATTAGTTAGTTTGAATCCATTTAGGTTTACTTAAAGCATTAATGCATGGACTATATGATGTATGTGCAGCATCTACTAGTTTGTTTGCCTTAGGCAATGGCTTGATCAAGTTCAATGGTCTGAACTATAGGAATTGGTCTGAACAAATCCAGTTCCAAATAGGTGTAATGGATTTGAACTTGGCCATAGTTTTTCGACATAAGGCCTGCAACTATAACTGAGACTAGTTCTGAAGCTGACAAGTCTTATTATGAGGCTTGGGAACGATCTAACAGGCTGAGTTTGAATTTGATGCGAATGACGATCGTAGAAAATGTACAGCCATCAATGCCTAAGACGGATAATGCAAATGAGTTCATGTTAAAGCTTAAGGAATGCTCCCAATCAGATATAGCTAACAAGTCTATAGTAGGGACTTTCATGAGTGAACTAACGACCAAGAAGTTTGAATGTTCATAGCCCATTCATGATCATATAACTCATATGTCAAACCTAGCTGCAAAGTTGAAATCTATGGTTATGGATGTGAGTGAGTCCTTTTTGGTACAGTTTATAATCAACTCACTTCCTCTAGAGTTTGGCCAGTTTCAAGTGAATTATAATACTACTAAAGAAAAGTGGAACCTTCAAGAAATTAAGGGCAGGTTGGTTCAGGAGGAAGGGAGATTGAAGAAAATAAAGGAACACTCCATTCATCTCACGTTTCATCAAGGTGCTAGTAGCAACAAGAATAAACCATGATAGAAAGGCAAAGATTAGGACAAACCTCTCAACAAAGTTAATAAGGGTCGAATCAAGAAAGATAAGAGGTGCCGCTTCTGTAAGAAGCCTGGTCACTTTTAGAAAGATTGTCCTAAAAGAAAAGCTTAGTTCGAAAAGAAAGGTACATACTATGTCTCAGTATATTTTGAATCAAAACTTATTGACGTGCTTAAAAATACCTGGTGGTTAGATTCTAGTGTAACTACTCATGTGTCACATGTTAAATAGGGATTCCTTTCAATCCAGACCATAAACGAAACTGAAAAGTTCTTGTATATAGGGAACAGAATGAAGTCACGGATAGAGGGCATTGGGACGTACAGATTGATCTTGGACACTAGGTATTACCTAGATCTAGAAAAGTGTCTTTATGTTCCTGAATGTGCTAGGAGTTTAGTTTTTGTTGCAAAATTGGATGATGTAGGATTTCAATTTAAGATTGGAAATAGTGTTTTTTCATTGTATAAACATAAGTACTATTATGGTTCCGGTACATTAATTGATTGTTTATATCATTGCAATTTTGATGTTGATTTTGCTGAATCTCTATTTCATGTTGACCATATTATAGGAAATAAACGTTGTGCACGTAATGAATGTTCTGCTTTTTGTGGCATAAAAGATTAGGTCATATATCTAAAAAAGGGTATAGAGGTTAGTGAAAAATGAAATCTTACCTCCATTGGATTTTATTAACTAGGATATATGTGTGGATTGCATTAAAGGCAAGCAAACCAAACATATATCAAAGCATCCAGCCGCAAGAAGTAATGCATTACTTGAATTAATATACATTGACATCTATAGTCCTTTCGACGTTCCTTTTTGGGGTGGCGAAAAATATTTTATTACCTTTATTGATGACTTCTCATGATATAGATATATTTATCTGCTACATGAGAAGTCTCAGTCTGTGGACATCCTAGAGGTGTTCAGTAATGAGATAGAAAGGCAGTTAGATAGAAAAGTAAAGATAGTGAGATCTAATAGAGTTAGTGAATATTATGGAAATTTTGATGAAATTGGACAATATCCAAGTCCATTTGTAAAGTTTCTTATCAGTCGAGGCATATGTGCGTAATACACAATACCTGGTACACCACAACAAAATGGTGTAGCTAAAAGGCAGAATCGTACTCTTATGGAAATGGTTAGGAGCATGTTAAGTAATAGTACTATACCTTTATCAT
>JANSVA010009619.1:0-15885 GCA_025504915.1 Erythroxylum reticulatum | reverse complement strand
ATTACATGTGCAAACAAAAATCACTATTTACTATGCATGTGCATATATGAATGCATGCATATGTCACTACACATTTATACACTCCTAAACATGGCAATTTACCAATATACCCTTCCTATTGGTGAGGGGATGCTACAATTTACCTTTTAGCTCGAATGATATCTCTTTGTCACATAAAAATATTGCTACATTTTTCTATTTAAGCCACTTCGATCTGATACGATGAACTATAATTTCATCAATCTCTCCATTGCCTTGGATGATAGATCCTAGATACTTAAAACACTCTTTTTGTGGTATAAATTCTAAAAAAAATTTACCTCCACATCGAAAACCACCTTATGGCTCAAAAAGTTACATTTAAATACCCAGTTTTAGTCTTGCTCAATTTAAAGCGTTTGAATCTTAACATATCCCTCCAAAGTTCTAGCTTGACATTAACACCTATTTGGTTTTATACATTAAAACAATTCCATCAACTAATAATATACGCCAAAGACCATTCCCTTGGATATTTTTGGTGACCTCATCCATCACTACTAAAAATAAAAATGGGCTTAATGAGGAGCCTTAATGTAGCTCAATATCAATAGAAAAAATCTTTGTACCTCTTTTTATCATCCTTACTGTTGTCTTCCCACCTTTATAAATATCCCTAATAACCAGTACATAGGAACTCCCTTAACTTCTAAAAACCTCCACTTAATTTCTTTTGGTACCTTAATATATATCTTCTCTAAAGCAATAAAAACCATGCGTAGGTTACATTATCTGCAACGCCAGACTCTTTGAGTCTTTTGTACTATGCTATACTTGGAGATTATACTGTATACTAACTCATACATGATTGTATATGAGTTCAAAGATGTATTTAAGTCCTTTGGATATATATGTTAATGATTTATAATGTTATACGCCCCTACATGAACTCAGAATTCATCAGTATGTGAAATCTTGGAGATCTCCGACACATAAGGTGTTAAGTGTGTAAAATCCATTTTATGGATGTGACCATGGTGGTTGAATTAAACGTGTTCTAATGGCTTAGAGGTGATTATACATTATTTATAGACTTATGGGATACTTAGAAAGCTTAATTGGAAAAGTTCATGTATACAAGGGCTTACTTAAAAAATTTTAAAAGTTAAAGGACTTAAATGTAAATTTTCAATTCTTAGAGGACCAATATATAATTTTATAAATTTATGGGCCTTAATTATTATTCTCAAAAGTCCGAAGACCAAAACAAAACTAAAAGTTTTGATGATTCCCAAATTTTCAGCTGAGTAGCAATTTTATGAAAAGTTTGAAGGGTAAAATGGTAATTTCACATACCCTAAGGGTTAATTTCACCATATTTTGGTAAAAGAAGAGTCAATATTCTAGACCCTTCTTCATTCATAGCCGTGCATCCCATTACTAAAGACTTAAAACATGTTTTAATTAAAAGAAAGGAGAAGAGAGGAGGAGGAGACCAATTTTCGGCTATTCACTAAGTGTTAAGTCATCAATTTGCACTTATTTTATACTTAATTATCTTTAATGTGTTGAAATTATTATTCAAAATTAATGGAATTATCTTATAATCATTTACAGATGATTTTTAACACCTTATCGATGAAATTGAGTCAAAAAGATGCAAAAGAATGAAGAAAATCTGAAATTCCAAATTTGACAACAATTCACTTGAAGGGAATTGGATTGAATGGAGTGGTGAAATGTGTTGTTGATTGGAATTATTTGTTATATAACAAGATAGGAGCATGAATTACCATGATAAAGCCTTGAAAATATGACTTGAAATTCATACACATTAGGTGTTTGATAAAATGTCTTAAGTGAACTTGGCTTAGGATTTAAGGATTCGTAATGATATACATTGAAAGCGGCTTTCATGTTTACTTAGAACTTGAATTGTTGCTTAGATTGATGAATAATGTCCTAATGTTCTTGGATAAAAATATGATTAATTATGTTTTAAAATGAGTAATTATAAGATTAAAGGCATTAAATGCCTTAGAAAATGCAAAAGAAAAGCTAATGTGAATAGTAAGGAACCATGTGAAAAGCTTAATGGTCGAATCCTATAGCTTAAGAAGAGTGATATTATGTTTTATACACTTATGTGATGATGTTTAAATATGACATATTGTATGTTCTTTTTATGTATAAAGGCTCAGGAGCTGTGAATCAAGGAGCTCTTAATGAGGATTGTTAAAGCTAAGGGAGTGTACTGGGGAAACAATATCTTTCAAATGGGATTAGAACATCCTAAGATATGCATGATGACTTGTATGTGAATTTTGAGCTTAAGTAATGTATAGTAGAATTGAATCTCAAATAGGTGCTAATATGCTTATGTATTTAAGAAACGACATTGTTTTCAAACTGATGTTTTTATTACCTATGTTGAGAAATGATATTGTTTTCAAGAAACTTGTACTTGAAGTTCAAAGGACAATGTTTTAATTTATGAAGCTACATTTTTGAACAACTTTGCACTTGGAATGCAAAAGATAACTTTTATTGGATGAAATAATGTTTTCAAATTTATATATGCATAATCAAGTCATGTATGATGTGTGTATTTCTTCTTTTTTAGCTCAGAGCCATGACATGGTTTCATTTTATCAGTTGAACTGATAAATAAAGGCATAGTGCCTTATTTGATTTTTTTACCTTAATTTTTATATATGATTTTTGTGATTGGTTGGTAACGATTGGCCAATCGTGAGATGGGCACAACAGATTAAGCAACCCCTATACCCTTGACGCTGGTACATGAAAGACAAGTTCCCATATTGACACCTTTCTATGAGACTTGCGAATGATTCCACACCTAGGGTTTGGACACCAATGAGGTCATCACCTAGGGTCATGACGCTCTTGTCAACTGTAGTCCGAACTCACCGCGGATGAAAATCAAGCCAACACTGGGAATCGGTGGGTGTGAACACTAGTTTGGCTGACTGGTGGCGACACACATGATTATTTTGGCTTATTCTGATATTTGTTTTATGACGAGATTTGATTTATACATGTGATAACTTTATGCTAAAGTGAACTAGAACTGGAACCTATGTTCACCTGATAAGTGATTAAAAGACTAGGCCTATATGGTTTTTAACCAGTATACATTGAGCCATAGGCTAGGCTTATATGTTTCTATGTAATGTATATTCACCTCATAGGTTATTTATACCATCTTGGTGTGTATCGAGTTCTATTTGCGATATATGTTTTTCTTGCTCACTGAGTACATAGTGTACTCACCACCTCTGTTTTCCAACCATGCAGTTCAATTTTGTAAGCTTGAAGCTCTAAGTGGATCATGCGGTCTTTTGACATTTTTGGGGTATTACTGCATGTGGGTAGTTTTTGTTTGGTGCTTTAGTTATATAGTGGCTCATAAACTATTTTACTATTTTTATTAGATTGGTTATGTTGATATGCTTTATGATTATATAAATTTAACTCTTTTCTGTTTCTTGCTGTAAAAGACTTTATGTATGAACTTTTGATACTATTGCTGAGATTGCTTTGAGTGGACTTCAAAGTTCTAAAGTTTTGGTAAATTTTTTGATGTGAATATAGAAGTGTTTAAAATTGTTTGCAAATGTTTGATTGAGTTTTGGAATTTTTAAAATATAGCCGTTGGACTACCCAAATTTTTCAAAGAAAAGGGAGAGATATTCAGTTAACCTTGCATAGACAGATTAAGGATACCGGGAGTGTCCTTAACTCGGGTGTGCAGCAGTTGTCATGGGCCCAATGTGGTACCGGGTCGTGACATTGTCTTTCTCTGTAATAGTCCATTAATCTTCTAAGGAGATGTAACACTTCTGTTGTGGACCTTCTTAGTACGAAGCCAAATTGGTTCTTCGAGATAAGGGCATCCTTCCTCACTCTCTTCTCAATCACCTTCTCCCCTAAGTTCATGGTGCAACTAAGTAGTTTGATGCCTCTATAGTTGTTACAGCTTTTCATGTCCCCTTTGTTCTTGTATAGAGGAACTAGCATACTATGTATTTGCTCATTTGACATTTTGGCAGACTTAAGGATCATATTAAAAAGTATGGATAACCAACTAAGACCCTCTTCAACAAAGCTCTTCCACACCTTTATGGGTACCTCACCAAGCCTTACTACCCTTCCTTTCTTCATCTCCCTTAAGGATCTTTTAATTTCTTCCTTAGTAATTTTTCAGCAATAAGTAAAGTTATGATACCTCTCGGACATGTTAAGATCCCCTAAGGAGATGTTTTCCTTTTATGCCTTCATTAAAAAATGTTATAACAGTGCCTTTGACATCATCACTTGATGTCATTTTCAGCTACAAGCACATGCCTTACTTCATCTTTTATACAACAAACTTGATCTCAAGTCTCTCTCTTTTTGTTCCTTAGCTTTTTCCAATTTAATAATATCCTTTTCTCAATCATTAGTTTCTAATAGTTGGTATAATTTCTCCTAAGATTTGAATTTAGCTTTTTAGATTATCTTCTTTGCTTCTTTCTTTTCCAATTTGTAACTTTCTCTATTAACTGTTCTCTTGACCTCTATGGTGTTCTCCAATAGATCTTTATAGGCAACTTTCTTGATCTTAATCTTTTATTGTACATCTTTATTCAACCACTAAGACTCCGTCTTATTACCCCTAGTCCCTTTGGAAACACCTAAGATCTTTTTAGTTGTATTCTTTAAAGAGTTGCTACTCTTTCCCACATTTGGTTAGCATCTCCTTCCAATTTCCATTCTTTTCCATATATTAATATATCCCTAAGTTGTTCCACCATATATCCTTCCAGATTTCACCATCTGACTTTCGTTTGATTATTTCCTTTACTTTCCTTATTACAAAATTTTTGAACCCCTTTTATTAATTATTTTCTTTTGTAATGAATGGTGAGCAAGAATTCTTAGTGGGGTCGACTCCTACTTTCTTATATTACATTTGTTGATTGGAGGAATTTAGAAATCAATTTAGGGCACAAATGACAATTTTACCAAATTTTGGTGTCATTGTTGAGGAATTTTACGTTTATATGCTTGTTATAAGATCCTCAAAAGAAACTAATTTTCAATATGTATGAAAACTAAAAAGACTACAAAAAAACATAAGGAAAACAAAGATATAGAAACAACATAGTGTTATAACTAGTGCAACAATAAAAACTATAGAAAACAATCAAATGCTATGAAAACTAGATAAACCATATATAAACCAACAAACTTGTTGCATAACTTTTCCGAATTTTGATGCAAATGCTACTTTTGAATTAAAAATTAATTTATTTATTGCTAACTTTTTGCGTTATTGTAGGTGAGGATCTATACAAACATCTTCTATAAGCGTAAGTTTATTTTAATTTCATTTTAAATCTAATTCATATTTACATTTTCTATTTTAGGTCTTAATTTCCTTTATGAATAAAACGAAACAAAAATTAGGCAGAATTAAGGAAGAAAACGAGGGTTTAAGGTTCTTGAAAAACATGCTTGTGTAGAATTCTACATAATAATGTAAGCGTTTGACATAGTCGTGTACAATGGAGCGTGTAATTGTCTATATATGTGGAAAATTGAAGGTTGCTATTTCACCTATAAACGAACATGTGAATGTTTGGCATGCCTGTGTGATGTCAAACGTATCCATGTCCTTTAAAGCATGTAATAGTTTACAATAGTATGTTTGCACGATTAAAATGGAAATGAAGGACACACTTATATGAAAATCATATAAGACTATGTACCATAGAATGTGTAAGTGTTTGCAATTATGTGAAGTTATGATTCTTCATATAAATTTGATAGACACAATCTTGGACATGATAGTATCTGATACAGAAATCCCTAAAATTCCTAAATTCTTAATGCGCTATGGGCCATATAGTCTCCAATCGTACAAGCCACGCCTTTTTAGCCACTCATCATACAAATTTTCACTAAACCATTTTGAATGAATTTGACTATATGTATAAATTGAGACTTAAACTAATTAAGTTGAAGGTTAAAACATTGATAAGTTGAAATTTCTAGGTATGCAATTAGACAAAGAGAAAACAATTGAATGATGAAGTATTGCATGAGGATTAAGTGAATTTATTTAAAACCTATGAGTATTTAAGCCTTTAAGGATAAAAGCATCTTATGTCTATCCATTTCTTTAGTTTGTGAGTCTCTATCATTTGGATACCTCTAGAACGTGCACTGAATATAATTAAATTGTTATGTTGCATGTAAGCTTGAATATAATAAAGGCCTTCCTTATTTTAACCACTTAACTTAAAAAGCCATCATTTGTAATTGTCCCTAGTTCAAACCCTCCAAGCCATTTTTAAAATCTTTTCATTTGTGTTTTAAACCCACATCACATGTCATATATCCTATCACTTAATTACAAATCTTATTAAGGTATTTTTAAGTTATTTGGAGAATGAGTGCAATTGTGCTTTAAATTTTATTTTCCAAGATATTTATTTTGTATTAATTTTGTATGACGACTAACCATTTATGTATTGATGATTTATTTATTTAAAAATAAAAACTAAAAAGAGAACAATTGTAGCCATAGTATATTGACAGATGAATACTTGGTTATATTCACATTCTTATCCCTACACTTTGTTTAAAAGTCTTATTAAATATGTGTGATTTTAACCTATAATTCTCCCTTTCCAACACTTAACCCAAGCCCCATTACAACTGTTTAATAAAATTTATTTTGATTGATACCTTCATTTGTTCATGATAAGAGATATTTAGTGAATATGTAAGTTTATAATAGTGTATTTGTTATGAAAAAAGTTAAAGAGTGAACACTTAAGCCTAAACATTTGTGTAAAAAAGGGAACACCATAAGGAATTTTACCAAGGCTATATGTATTTTTTTATTGATTATCTTTAATTATCTCTATTCGTTTTTTAGTGAAAGTCAATCTTTAATAATCTCCATTCATTTCTTGGTGAAAATCAACTTTAGTGTGTGTTGATGCTTAACTCTTTTTCGATCTAAGTATTAATGAGTGTGGATAGTTTAATCTCAAGAGAAGTAGTTTGGGAAAAACTATTTGGCTATCTAGTTTTGTTAGTTTTTCATTTACTTAGGGAAAAGCAAGGATTAGGTGTAGGGAATTTTGATATGTCATAATTTTGCCTGATTTTTAGCCTTCAAAATCTTCCATAATCTTATCTTAATATGTTCAAACTCAGTTTATTTTTGTGGGATAAAGGTTAAAGATGCTATTTAACTGGAAAAATGAAAGTGTATTATTCCAAATTAAAATTTTAAATGGAGGAAAATCTCAAGAATAATCAAGGGTGAAATAAGGAAATTTAGGCTAACAAAACATTTTATTTATCATATTGAGATCATAGTATTAGAATCAAATTAAAATTCAGAAAAATAATATAGTATGATCTTAGATGTGAGCACATTTAGTAGAAATTGCAATATATACACTTTAAATCTACAAATTAAAAATGTGAGAAAAGTGGTTTATACCATATCATGGCCAGATATTGGTAGAAATCAGTACATTTATGACTTGAATGATCCAAAGAATCACAACTAGAGCATGAGGTTAGGCAACTATAAATAGAGCCAAGTTATGAAGGAGCAAAGTTTCTTTTCCTCCAGCTACATTTTCTAACTTCTCAAAATACTCCTTTTCATTCTTTCTTTAGTAGAAATTAGAGTAGTCTTTCTTTATATGCTTGTCATAGGAATGGAAATTGTTGGCTTAGACTTTTATTCTTGGTTAAAGGATGTGGAAGCCTTTTTTGAAAATTTAAGATTGAGAGGCAATTGTGGAGTATTTCATTTAATCATGTATTAAATTGCTTTTCTATGTTTCTATTTTATGATTATTTTTATTAATTTCAAGTATAAGCAATTAGCTTATTGATTAAATTGGTTATTTGCTAGATTAAGGATTGAATACATAAAAGTTCAATTCTTTTAATCATTTGTAGCAATGAGGTGTTTTAATTTATTGCTTCAGAAATTATTATTTTTAGAAAAAGTGTTCAACTTGATTAAATGTAACTTTAAAGTTTGTGTTATCTTGCTTTGATGGTCTTTCTTTTCTTAAAGCTATTATTTATTAAAATTTGAATCATATATAAGGTTACTAAGCAATAAATATTATTTCAATAATGTGTTTTCGATTAACTAATCCTAATAAAAGATGGATATTTAGTATCACATTAAATATGCAATTGATGAAATAATTATTTTTATACCAATGATCAATTGTAGTTCTAGGGGGTAAATCAATCATATACTAAGGTTTGTTTTATTAAGAACTGTCATTTAATTATTTCTTTATTTTCCTTATTACAAAATCTCATAATCCCTTATATTAATTATTTTCTTTTGTAACAAATGATGAGCTAGAATTCCTCGTGGGATAGACTCCTACTTCCATAAATTATATTTGTTGATTACATGAATTTAGGAATTATTTTAGGATATAAACAACAGTTCCACCACTTATTATCATTGGTAATAACCACACTCTTAGAATCGCTAAGAATTCATATTAATATCAAAATCATAATTATCATCATAATAATTTAAAGAAAAGGTTACCTAATCATTATTATCCATAAATCACACTCTTGTCACTATATTTTAAATTTCACAATTTCCAAACTAATATTATCATCTCATGTGGTCTTAAGTACTTCCTTCATCTTCTTCAATTATTTATCCCCCTTCTCATTTAAGAACATCATTTTTTTATGATAAGCTTTATATCATCCAACTAACTCTTCTTATATAGTTTTATAGCTTCATATATAGATTTCACCTTTACTTTGCAAACCTTTAGCAATCACCTAATTAATTGTCTCACTAATTTAAAATTATTATAAGTCTTATGAAGACCTTTGGGAGCATTAATGATATGAATTAAGTGAGCATGTAAATTAGAAATTGACTGACTTTTTACCATGTGATATAGCTCATAGTGAAGCATTAATAAACTTAATTTAATCTTTTATACTTGATTTCATTCAACTTTAAAACCAATATGAAAATTTTAAGCAAAATTTTAAGAATATGAGTTTGGGCTCCCAAATGGCACATATGAAGGGGGTGATTGTGTCTATGTATTTCTTCTCCATTTAAAAATTAGTAAAAGAATTATCTATTGTAATTAATGATTATCACAAATTCATATATGATAATTAAAAAAATCAAATAATAATTAAAAAGAGTAGAGAAAGAGAGATAAAATCGATTTATAATAGTTCAACCAAATAATGGCATTCCTTAAAATTCATTTAGAAGTTAATTATATTGTTCATTCAATAGGTAAAGAACAACCCTTGAAATAGATTCTTTTTTTTATATAGATTAATAGTAGCCCTTTACAAATCTTACTCAAGGAGAAGAGGAACCGTCATAATGTATACCTCAAGGAACTTCATCATGTGTAATAGTTCTACAACCACATAACTTAAAACATCCTCTTTTGTTCATACTAATGAATAAAGGCTAAATATATGTTACGTCATGCAATATGCATTCTATACTCTCTCAAAGATCTTTTGAACCCTCTAGTAATGCCGAAATAACTCCCACAAACTTATATATATTTTATTTATACTCAAAAAATTCAAAATAGTTTTTAAAATGAAATTTTAGCATTGGTCAATCATTATAGCACATTGTTTGACTATTATGTTACATTAGTCCGCCAATATATTTAAACATTGACAACCAGTCTATCTATAACCCTAGCATCCCCATATTGGTTGACCAAGCTACCTAAAATAAGTTTTAAAACTTGTCAATTTCTTTCTAAGAACAAAAGCACCCTTTTAATAAAAACTTGTTTAAAAGTAATTTCAAAATTAATGCATCAAATTATTTTTCCTTAAAACCTTCCCAAATTTTATTTTAATTATGAAAAATACTTAATAATATACCCTAAGTACAAATTATCATAGAATGATTGAGTCTCTAATTCAAATAAATTACCAAGATGAGATTATAAGAAGAATTATAATTACTTGCTCATATCTTGATGAGCTTTATTCCTTCTTATTCTTAGTTCTTTACTTAAATTATATATATGTTACATTTTGTTCATTCTTTGATTGCTCAATTAATTCAACTAGCTCTTTTGATCAATTTACTCTTATATTAAACTTGAATTTTCATATATTTATTTAATAACATTACCAAAGATAAAAATATAACTTGATTTGTTTCAAGCCATACCTCGCTCTAGAGCTCTTTTCTTAATTTTAACATGTTAAATCACCCCACCCATTGTAGTGTAAGTAAACAAATCCAAGGATCTAAGGAGACATCCTTTTATTTAATGATTTCTTAACTTATCTTGTAGGTTTCAATGAAGATGTAGAGAAAGGTCTAAATATTGATATGGCAGGCATCAAACAATATATCTACATGAACTAGGGTAAAGGAGAAGTTTAAGGTTTTTCCACAAACTAAACTTAGGCAACCATCATCATCTTTTACAAACATCAAAGTTTAACTCTAGATAAATATGAAAAATTCTGTGGCTTAAAGAGGATTATGATTATGCTTTTATAAGACAATTATCAAGAATCACTTGGCTTAAAGAGGGTGATAAGAATTCCTCTTTTTTTCATAAATATGTGATTTTTATATATTGTTGAATAGAATTATAACTATTTCAAGCTATAGAACAATCCTAACTTCTCAAAGTCAAATCATTAATTAACTTGCCGATTGATTCTCTTAATATTTGGTTACTCCTTCATGAACTAGGTCTTTAATAATGCTTATTGAAGAAATTGTTTAGAATTATATCTCTTTTATAGATTCTTAACTGCTTTCTAGGCCAATTTCTACATAAAAAGTGACAAATGCCTTAAATTCAATACACTTTTATTTGTCTTGTTCCTTAGAATTTTTCAACAAAGCATAATTACTCAAGGAAATTAATTGCACTTTCATTTATCTTGTTCCTAAGGGCAAAGGGATGAAAAAAATAAAGGACTATCATCCAATAGCATGTTGCAATACATTTTACAAAGCAATATTAAAATTAATTGCTAAAATGCTAAAAATAGTCCTACAAAAGCTTATTAGATCTACATAAGGTGCCTACATACTTAGGAGACAAATTATAAAATCCCTATAGTTCAATGGCTATTTAAGTTGTATAATAGGAGAAGAGAATTATGCTTTGAAGATTGACTTTCAAAAAGCCTATGGTATAATTGACTAGATTTTCATTATTAACACACTTCATAATTATGGATTCCCTATAATTTTTATTAAATGGATAGAGCAATACATTTCCATAGTATCATTCAATGTTCCTATGAAAGAAGAGCCGTCTAAATTAATCAAAGGATCAAGAGGGATTAGGCAGGGGGATCCCATATCTCCTACCTATTCTCCTTGTTTATGGAGTCTTCAATAAGGTACTTAATAAAATAGTGGAAAGGAATCCCTTAGTCAAGTATTATGTTAAATGCAAAAGTTTGGGTAACTTAATTTTAAACCTTAATGATAACCTCTTTCTTTTTTCGAAGGTTGATATCAATTTAGTAACCTACTAATCTTAGCCCTTAAAATCTTTAACAAATTTTAATGTGTACATTAATTGGGAGAAAACTATAATTTTCTTGTCCACCATTTCTATAAATCAGAAGGCATGGTTAGAAATTGTTATAGGTATCAGTGTGTTTGAGCTAGTAATGAAGAGTCTTAGTATTCCAATTTCCTCTACCAAACTAAGACATTTAGACTTAAAGCCTTTAATTGAGAAGATTCTTTCTAAAGTAAATAATTGGAGTTCTAGGGCTTTATTACTAGCTAGTATAGTAACCAATATAATCCATTCTTAGCTCAGTTAGGGTTTAATGGGCCTCTCATTCGCCATTCTCTTGTGGCACTGTCAAATCTATTAACAAAATACTAAGGAGGTTTTCTTGGGCAAGTTACAAGATAAATTATTTCAAACCTGATAGTTGTAGGTTGCATGATGTTTTAATAAATATTTTAGTATATTTTTAGTTGTTAGTTAATTGATTCATACATGTTTAGGTTTAAAATTGTGTTAGTTGGTTAGATATTTATGTTTTAAGTATTATGTGGGTTAGAGCATACTATTGAGCTTTAATTTTTTATTTTTGAGGTGCCTTGATATGTATATTATTGTTTGAGATCAGATATCAAAAAGTGGAGAAGATTTGGAGGAAGATCAGTAGAGGACCCATGGTCACGATCATGATAGAGACCTTTAGGTTGCCACGATTGTGGCACAGTAAATGTGGATTGGCGTCTAAACTCAACTTTTTGAGGCATATTTTAAACTTTTGGGCTCAGGTAAAACCTCTTTTTTATCCTAAATAGAAAAGACTATTAAAGAGAAGAGAAGAAACCCTAGAAGGGAGCCTCCATTTTTTGCTACATTGAGAAAGACCTAAGGGAGGAGAAGAAGATGAGAAAAGAGGAGAGAGGAAGAGGGAAGAAGAAAGGTTATTGTTGTTATTGTCTTTCCAGTCCATCCCGACCCCTTCTAAGTGACATTTTAATTTTATTTTTATTATTGTTTCTTTTGAATGTATAAGATGGTTTTAATAGTGATGGATTTGGGTTTGATGATGATGTTCTAAACTCCTTTAAGGATTTATTCTTAAATCAATGTTAATGTGATTTCTTTTGATGTTAATACTTTGGGTATTGTTATTTGCATGCTTCGGTAACAAATTGAGAGAGTGAATTGATAGCAAAACGATTAGACTAGGTAATGAGACTTAAACAATATAATAGATCACATAAATAATCAATCAGTAATTTATACGAAGAGAGATCTCGTGTGAGGACCCGATAGTGTATTAGAGGGCTTAGGATCTAATTGGATGTGTAGGCTTTTTGTTAATTGAGAGATTTCTAATTCCATAATTTAATTAGGGTTTATGATTTAGGGTAACTTGAGAGAGAGTAATCCACCATTTGAAAATCTGGGACTGATACTGAATTAACTTAAAAGTAATCAAGTTAGCATTTAATGATAGGATAAATCCCCCTTCTCATAATCGACTAATCTTCCTTTTGCGATTTTTAATTATTCATTGGTGATGCTCAATTTTTATTTGTTTTTGTTAGGTTTACAATTTCATTTTCAGTCAATCCATATTCACTTATTTGCTTTTTTTTAGTTTTTCTTTTCATTTTAATTATCCTTTAGGCCTTAGAAAACTTAGAATTCGATTAATTCACCAACTCCTCAAGGGATCGACACCTCATATACTACACTCATGACCCATGCACTTATGGTATATTGAAGAATAATAAATAATAAATAATAAAACTTGCCACTCGATCAAGTTTTTGGCATCATTTCCAGGAAGTTAGTAGGACTTTTTAAATTCCCTTGTTTAAGGAATTATTTCCTTTTCTTGTAATGGTAGTACCCAATCATAAGAAATATAAAAAGAAAGAGAAAGAAGGATGTTTGGGTGCAAGGTAGAAGACACATCAATTTGGACATCCCAAGGCAACTATGAGGAATCCAAAAAGTTAAATATCAAGAAGAGATAGAAATAACAATAATGGAGGAAGCATATTATAGGGAGCAAAGAACCCTTGCAAAATTCAATAAGATGCAATTTGGTTGGGGAAGTCATCATCGTTATTTGAACACATACAATTCGGGGTGGTAAAACCACCCAGATTTCTGTTGGTCTAACAATGTAAGGACTCACATAGGACATCAAGACCTATTAGGATTTTAGCAAGATTAGTTTAGTTTATGGGATTCTAAATTGGACAAGATCATAGATAACCTTATGAACATGGAAGAGGCCCAGAAGAGACTGGAAGAGAAGTTTGAGCAAGAAATGGAAAATCATATCTCTTCTATTCACATCCTAAAGGTTCAAATGAGCCATCTTTCTAATCAATATTTTAAGAGAAGTGTGAAAAACTTTTTGCATAACATGAAAGTACATATAAGAGAGCAATTTAAGGCTATCATACTTAGGAGTGGGAAAGAGCTAGAAGAACTAGCAGAAATACATGTTGAAACCCACCTTGTAGAATACCAAGAGAATAAGAAAAACGATGAAGAAAAGAATGAATACTAGTCCTTCCCCTTACCCACCAAAAATACCATTTCCAAAAAGACTTTAGAAGTGTGAATTGGATACACAATTTGCAAAATTTGAAGAAAAGCTGAAGAAATTTCAAATTACCTTGCCCTTCGTGGAAGCCTTGAAAAGGACACCCACATATATAAGGTTCCTCAAAGATATATTATCAAGCAAGCAAACCTGGGATGATAATCATATGGTTGCTATGACGAAAAGTTGTAGTATCTTATTTACTAACCACTTGCCCTCCCAGTTAACATATCCATGGGGTTTTACAATACCCTATGTAGTTGGTAATATAAGGATTTCTAAATGTTTATGTGACTTGGGCACAAGTATAAACCTTACGCCTTTGTCAATTTTTATAAAACTAGGACTAGGCAATGTGAAGCCAACTTCTATGCTCATGCAGTTGGCAGATCAATAGATAAAGAATCTATTGGGAGTGGTGGAGAATGTGCTTATAAAAGTGGATAAGTTTATCATTCCTGTGGATTTCGTTGTGTTAGAATTTGAAGAAGATTGGAACTACACACTTAGTCTTGGCATACCATTTTTTAACACCAGAAAAGATGTGGTAGATGTCTATGAAGACAACCTCACCCTTTGGATTAAAGATGAACAAGTGAAATTCAATATGAATAAGGTATTAAAGAATTTGTAGGAGGGTAGCTCATTCATGAGAATTGATGAAGTTGAATCTTCAAAGGAGCGAAAGGAAGAAGAATAAAAGACAACAAAGATCAAGTTTGAACCTTATATGGAAGTATCTATTTTAGAAGCTAAAGAAGAAGAAAAAAAAGAACATAATATACAAGACATAGAGGATGGAGAAGATATGAAAGTCTATGTTCAAGAAATGAAAGAAGAAGAGGATACGGGGGTGACTAAGGAAGAACAAGAACAACTCACCCACTTACAAGACAAATTATTAGATTTAATAGAAGATTTAGGGAGTTTTGTTAATCCCTATTTAATTGACAGTTTATTAATAAAAAGGACATTACTGAACTTAATTGGTTTCCTTAATTTTGTTGGGTCGAAAACAAAAGCATGCAAGATTTAGGTAAAATGGTAGATTTCGAAACTTTTTCAAAATCAAAACGCAGCAGAAATATCATAACGAAATCAGCATGTTTCATCCATACATGATACGGTATAGGGAAAATAATTTACATAAGAACAAGGTAGTAGAAATATACCGACTCCTTACTATAGCTTTGACTCCTCGCTTTTGTATCCTCTCTAACTCCTTGCTATAGCCTTGGCTCCTCGCCTCCATAACCTCTCCTTGTCAATGTACCCACACCTCATTATTGTATCCTCAACCAATCCGATCTACCACTTGTTCTTCTTGGATAACATGTTTTACAAGATCCTTTGGTGGCAAAGGAGAAGAAATATTTTGAGGAGACTTTCTTAGAAGAAAGAAGCCAAAAATGAGACTCTTCTGATTCAAGTTTTGGCTATGCATGCATGAGAAGAGAGAGTGAGTCAAAAAATGCAAGATACTTATTAATCTCCTTGTCAATTTTGGTTATCATGAAAGAATGAAGTGATGTGCATCCGATGCATCACTTCATTCTTTAATCAATCATAAATAAGCCAATAAATGAGACTCTTCTCATTTGTTTAAGATAGCTATATAAAAAGACCAATAACCTAAATGAGACCTTCTCATTTTTGGTTATGGATGAAAGATGGAAGAGAGAGTACATCAAATGCACCTCTTCCTTTCTTTAATCAAATAAATGCTAAAAGGTTACATTACATGCCATC
>JANSVA010009553.1:0-15892 GCA_025504915.1 Erythroxylum reticulatum | reverse complement strand
TATCAAATACTCATAAGCATGAATTAGAAATACATATGATCTCTATCATATCACATATAGGCAAGAAAAATCATGCAGTCATTTTCTTCTAATGATAACTATTATCATTCTATACCAAAACGTTTAATTGTAGTCCACAATTATGCTTTAGTGGGCTAAATTAAGTGGAACAATTTTAATAAAGTACTATTCCTTTTAACTCTACTTCATGTAGCCCTTTGCATTTTGCTATCATGGTGTTGATATACATCTTACATGTTGTCATCAAAGTTTATGAGACATTATTCAACTCAAAATGTCAATATATTTTGCCATCTATATGATTTTGACATATCTCTAAAACTTTGTCACCAAATCCTTAACAGGGATTATAATATAATAACATAACAAATATTCAATTTTCTATCTAACTTGTGAAAACTATTCTCAAACATATCCTATGTCCAAGAACATGGGTTCACTAACTTAGTATCAACTATACTAAATAAAGTAAATTATACTCAGAACACAATATAAATGTAAGAGAAACAAGTAATTAATTATATGTCATGACTACCAAATAAAATTAGGACTTTAACCATACATTTAGTTACTCCCATTATTTTATTCGAAATAATAGCCCTCACTACTATTTAGAAAGATTATTCTAATCTTTCTAGTGTGCTAGAATCCCATTTAAGTATAGCCATTCTTGAGTTTGATCAACAAACCAACTAAACCTAAATTAGGTAAAAAATAACTTTATCAATCGCATCTCATGTAACTTCTAGATCTGTTAGGTGAAAACTATTGCCAAAGCATACCTTATATGTCATTCCTAACCCTACCTCTAAATTCATGTAATCATGTAGTTAAGTATAACCCACTATTATAAAAATAAACATGTTTGGGTTAAAGCGGCCTTGAATTTGCTCAATAAGCCTACAATAAACAGAACTCTTGTTTATTCTTATAACAATGGAAGGCAACAATCACGTTCTCAACTTATACTTAATATTTTAACAAGGGATTTTAATTTCATTCGTCTTATCAAACACAAAATTGCATATGAAATATCACATATATAAAACATACAATTTAAAATGCATTCAAAATATATATCAACCATATAAATAAAGTATGTAACTTATGCACTTATAATCAAATTATATATATATAATATCAAGCTTCGTTTGATTATATTTATGGACCTTCATAATCTAAAATAATATTTCCAACTCTTTGGAAAAAATCAAATTAGATTAAACTCATTGATTCCTAAATGACTTAAATCCTATTTCAAATATAAATCTAATTTGATTCGAAAACAATTCTTAAATCTAATTGGAAACTATTTTCAATTATCTTGACTCTTTTAATTAAATTTAATCGAAAACAATTTCAATAAATTATTGTATTTACTTGTTATAATTGAGAAAAAACTCATTTTCAAAATTATATGAGTAACATGTTATAATATAATTAAAAAACTATCTCTAATTTAATTAGAAATTACTATTTCTAATTTCATTCGAAATTTCTTTAATTAGAAAACTATTTTCTAATATTAAAGGAAACTATTTTCAAAATTAAATAAAACACTCTTAAATTTAATTAAGAAAGTCATTATATTATTTATTAAGAGATTGATTTCCGAATTAATTACAGAATTTTCTATAATAAATTTGAGAACTATTTTCAAAATATTAAGAAAGAATATTTTTCTTAATTAATAAGGAAACCATTTTTTAAATTTTAATTAAGAAAAATATCTTTTCTAAATTCAAGAAACTTATTATTCATAAATCAAGAAACAATTTCGATATAAATTAAATAATAATTCTCTAGATAGGTAAAATAATAAATTTAATTTATCTTAATCGATTGAAATAAAAATTTTAACTAAGAAACATCTTTCTTAATTAATTAAGAAAATATTTTTTAATTTTAAAGAGTCTAATTAATTAATTTCATCCTAATTAATTCTAATTTTAGAAAAATTTTTCTAAAATTAATTAGGAATCAATATAATTATTAATCTTAATAATGTTAAGATAAATAATTAATTTAATTTTAGAATTGATTTTTAGATTTTAAAACAATTTTAAAATTTAAGTTTAAAATAGGTCTTGGAATACTTTATTCCAAACCAATTATTGGATTAGTTTAATCCAATGACCAAACAAGTTTTATCATACGGCCAGAATAAGCTTATTTTACACTTAGGATAAGGTAGAAATGTACATGTCACCGAATACCCATCTTCTTCACTAAGAAACTCTAACACCTTACAAACATGACAAAACCCTAGCTGCCACCTGCCGCCACTGCCATCTCTATGGCCTCCAATCTGCGCCGCCGTCAGCTGCAGGATTCTGGCGTCTCCTCCGGCCACCACGCTTCTCCTGCAGGAGCTACAATCGTCTTCTATGTCATAAGTGGTCACTAGCCACTGTCTCCATGTCCTCCCTAAACTGATTGCATATTGTTCTTATTCACTCAATCAGCAGTCCAACGTTTTGCTTATTCTCCTCATAAAATTGCAGCAATCAAGACCCAGACAACATAAACTCAAAAACCGCAGGCCACAATTTTGGTTCGATGATTGGTGGGTTAAACAATTTCGAAGGTTGGGCATGGACTTATGATACGTTTGACGAGATGGGTTCTGGAATAAGATAGAAAAAAAGATAGGCAATTGTCGGTGGACAAGAGAGAGGCGGATAACGCCCTCGTCATTTTCCAGAATCTAGGTTTTATGAATTTCTCCAAAATCATCGAGCCTTATCCAAAACTGAAGCAAAACCCAGAACACTTCCCTTATTCATTAAACCCAATAGCCAAAATCGCAAACAAAAACACAAAATATAATAATTCCAGTCCAGGTTCTTATTCAGAATCAAAAACCCATATTTGCATAAAAGGCAGAACGTGTGTTTTCCATAATGATATATGTTTCTTGTGTCTTTAAAAACGAGCTTTGTATAAATGGTAGACCTTTTTCATAGAGTATTTGGACGAGTAAGTTATACATGGGATTCTGGACAGTAATTCAATAGTTTATCTCGAAGTCTACTATAATATGTAGGAATTTGAGTAAGTTCAAATACGTTTTTTAGATGAGTGTATAGACTCAAAATGTTTTGATATCTGAGGCCTGTAGATAGAATCTATAGATGTTTGGCTTTGTAGTAGACATCTATCCAAATAAGAAGATTTGAGCCTGATAGATTGCTTCCAAATACTTTAATCCAAACTGTACACTGAGAAAAGAAGTAGATTTCAATTTTGCTTCTTGCTTTTAACCCAATCTTGAAAGAATTCCCATAAGTTGTAGTAAAGTATTCTTCATGAGAAGTCCATGTTTCTGCCGGTAGGATATTGGCCTTCATGATCATATGACTGGAACCAGTACCCATAAATACAATAACTTTAATGGGTCGATCATATTTGTCTTGTTAAAAGATCTAGATCTGGACATATGGTCGTTGAACTGGAGTGCGATCTATCTTCATACATGTCTGCTGTAACCAGTGACAAAGCCAGAAATTTAAAGTAGGAGGGCCCAAATATTTATTTTTTAATTTTTGAGGGGCCCAATATATCATTAACCCCTAAATAGTTTCGTTCTTATATCTATCTATCTATCTATCTATCTATCTATATATATTCAAAATCAAAAAATTAATTTTTTAAAATTTTAGGGGCCCCAGTGGTGTATCTCCGTCAGTGGCTATAGCATGTATAATGAATCATCACTGGTAGATACAGATGATTGTGACGATTCTTCTTCATCTGTTGACACAGAGACTGCAAACTATATTTCACTGTCCTCATTAGATTGTTCTTCTAGTACTTCCTCAATGTGGTTTTGAGGATGAATAAGTATAGATACAGATGATTGTGACGATTCTTCTTCATCTATTGACACAGAGACTGCAAACTGTATTTCACCGTCCTCATTAGATTGTTCTTCTAGTACTTCCTCAATGTGGTTTTGAGGATGAATAAGTATAAGTTTCTCAAGTTTTTCCAGGAACTTGGCATCTTTCCTGGTTGCCTTAGGACAGTTATTCGCTAAATGTTCTAAGCTTCCACAAACAAAACATTGAGGCTTCTGTTTGCGTCGATGTGATGACTTCTTGAAAAACCTCATACGTCTATACTTTTTGCTTATGTTCTTCTGTTTGAAGTTGTGCTTCCAAAGCTTCTTGCCTTCTTTTTTTTTTGTGTGGAACCTTCTCCTTTCATAATAGACTTGAAGAGAAGCTTTGGTCCTTTGAAGTTCTGGTTGTATTTCATCTGGAAGGGATGAGATAAAAGTATATCGAAGATTATCATCATTCCATCCATTCAAGAGATAATACCTTTCTGTCATACGTTTAAAATGCTTTTGAAGATCTCTCTTATCAAGCGAACAACATTTCATCATGAAGTATTCTTGACGGATCTGTTTATCAATCAACTGGAAGTCACCAATAAATTCCTTAGGAATTATGCCAAGTAGTGCTCCAACAGTTGTTACTTGTATATACTGAAGACGTTGATACTCACTAACACTTTGCCACCATTCTCGCAAAGTACCAGTAAATCTGGATGTAAATTCAGATAAAATATCCGAGAGTGGATGATTAGGTCTGATCATTTGTAGATCAATTCATGTACCAAACTCATGAAATCTATCTCGTCATTTCTTTGGATGTAGATCATCAAAAGTGAACTAAGGTCCTGAAGTAGGCTTAGCTGTTTGCGGCTGTGCTGCTGCCGTAGCTGGTATTTCTTGAGGTGCAGGTTCAGATCTGAAAGGTTCAATACATGTGGATTCAACTTCACTGATTTCTGATTCTTCAGTATATTGAGGCATAGTCATTAGAACATTAGATAATTCTGAAAGATCAGCAAAGTTAGCTAAGGAAGTAGTTGATGGTGAGGTGACTGGTTCATATGATGACTCTGATGGTTGTTCTTCTGAAGCGATGAATTCTTGTTCATTTGAATAACTAGATGGTGTTGCAGAGACTTCAGATGTATTACTTTCCGTATCAATTTTTTCTAAAAGAGAAATGGAATTCTCTGCAAGAGGTTTAGAGGCCAAAGTAGCTATATACTCTGTCTACTTAGCTTTATCCTTCCTAAGAAAAGAGGTGGAAGGTTGTAATGGTGCTAGTGGTGGAGATTCTAGAGGAGTTTGAATCCTTAATGGCTTTCTCCACTGTTCTTTTGGCTCAAAAGGTATATAAGAAGATGATGCTTCTAGAACCTTTGAAGATTGTTTAGAAACTCGAGGCTTAGACATACGATCAGATGTTGACTTTGGCTTTGATCGTCGAGGTTTTTCCTGAGTTATTTGAGGATGTATATATTGTCTAATCAAAGGGTGGTTGAACTTGAATACCTTTGAATAGTTAGCTTCTTCTGGATACCGATGATACATAGGTGAGGGATATGATGGTTGAAGAGTTGAGAACTCTGAAGAAGATGAGCCATATTTCTGTTGTGATTGAGAAGCATGCATATCTGCTTCCATTTGTTGTACAGTCCTTTGTATCTCCTATATCTTCCGAACTTTTAAGTTGAATTTTGGCCCCATGTATTGGGCTGAGATGTATTGTTTAAGTTCAACATCAAGTTGTTGAATCTGGGCTTTATACAAACGATACACCGTTTGTATCTGTTCCACAACAGAATTGACCTTTCGATGAGTAACTGTATTTTGTTGACTAATTCCATCCAGCTTGGAATCAATCCTTCTCAAAACTTTGTTCTGTGCTACCGCATTAGATGTCTTCCAGTTTAGCACTTCATCACTAGGATTAGACATTGGTGTTTCTTGTGAAGTAATTCCTGACACTCTAATATAAGAGTTAAAGATAACTGGCTATGATTCATCAGTAATCCTGGATAGTTGAGGAAAATTATCCTCGTCTAGTAAGACCATCATGCAAAGCATCAGAGTAGGAGTTGTAACAGGAATTGCTGGCTTTGATCGGCACGATCCACCAGTAGATCTGCAGGCGTCTGACTTTAAAAACTTAGACGACCTGAGCATCTCACTAGGAGACTTTGGTCTAGATCTTTCTATTATTGATAGACCATTATGATCGTCTTGATCTAGATCCTCATCAAGAGGAGGATAGTCACGAGAAGGCAAGCACTGAGACTTGGGCTTAGATTTCTTCTTCCTTCTCCATTGATATCTTAGATCATCGTCATTTGTGTCTGACTCTGGGTTGAAACAGATTTCATAGTCTGGTTCGCACATGGATGAGTCGACATTTCATACAAAGTGTCCACGATGATGGCTTACATAGATTGGATCTCCATTGGATTTGAAATAATGGATTGGAGGACCGTCTTTACCTTCCGTATGAGAGAATACGGGCTGGATCTTAAGGCTTATAGCCCTAGTTGATAGATATAGTAGATCTTGAGGTTTAATGGGCTAGATCATTAGGATTGAGCCTGATGTAGATGGACCAGGCATGTCATCGCTAGGTCTTGTGTAGATGGATTTAACTGAGCCATCTCCCAATGTCTTCAGAATCGGCGGAGTCGTTGTATGAAAAGAGTGTCGATGAGGTGCATGGAATACCTTTTGGTAGTTGGTAATCCATTCTGTAGGCATAAACTTTTCAAGTTCCTATGCAGGTAACTGCTTCGGGATCTGTATGATTGTTGTCTGATTATTAGCAACATCAGTAACCATGTATAGAGCATCTAAAGTGGAGTTGGGAAAATTTTATATCCAACGTATGATTCTACAGACGATAGATCATCTGGTGGTGAAGAGTAGCCATGATGGCTGTAGGATCTTAATCTGCTCCAGTGATCTAGATCTGAACTTGTAGGCATTCAGATAATGTAAGATCATCCAACCTGATGTTGAAATCAGGTGCTATGGTCAAGATTACACTCCCTTTATCAAGAGCAGTTAGCAAGGTACCAATAAGTGCATTTTAGTACATTGTGTAGGCAGTGTCCAAAAGGGATATCCTGGCTATTGCAGGAATACCTTTTCTTTCATGTAAGGTAAGAATAAGTCGTATAGCTCTAACATGAAGATGTGTATGGCTTTGCTCCCTCCATAAGGTGATTAGTTCCTTAAGGATTTCAAGCTTTACGTATTGTTCTGCTGTTGTAGATCTGAGACCACATTGTTCCAATTTAGAACTTTGGATGATTTCCTTTATACGAGGTCTAGTAATAGATAGCACACTCCTAATACTTCTCGTCCAAGAACGGTCACGAGAATATATGCTGTAAGGACTTAACAATGGTAAAGAAGACTCACAAACATGATTTTCTACAGGCACATGGGTAATTTCAACAAGATTTTCTATTTTGTTGGATAAAACACGCTTCACACTTCTAGGTAAACTAGTTAAAGACAAACTAGAAGATAAATGAATTGGATTTGAAGAAGTTTCCATAATTCTTATGAGACTCTCTTCTTACCCCTTTTTTAACCTGAATCAAAATGTTCCCCCTAGGCAAAGATGCGAAGGTTGTTTCTAAGAAAACCATGGGCAATAGTAGGTTACTAAACGAGGAGTAGAAAACTACAAGGGGTACGCAGGTGTATTTGGGTTTACCAACTCTACCGGACTACAAACACAACAAAGAAACCATGTAGGGTATGGGAAAGTGTTGCCGACTTTGTTTTGTTCTGGCTCTGATACCACTTGGTATCAGCACTCAGTACTGTTTATGGCTCTGATACCACTCGGTATCAGCATTTAGTACTGAACCTGGCTCTTATACCACTCGGGCTACCCTATAGTCCGTTATAGGGCGACATAGGGAAACGGGAATGACGAGTAAGAGTGTGTGAGTGAAGAAGGGTTCCTAAAAGACGTGAGCAGTAGGTCCCATGTTAGTCGAGGGAAAGGCGTTGAGGGATGTAAGTCTCGGATAACTGGAATAGCTACGTAGTGATACACACTTCCAATCCAACTTTGATTGGTCGATGTTGCCAACCAATATGGTGGTTTAAATGAGAGTTAACCGGGAGGGTTAACCAGAAAAAGGTTATAGTTTCCTTGTGTCGCCCTATAATAGACTATAGGGTAGCCCGAGTGGTATCAGAGTTAGAACAAAACAAAGTCGGGAACACTTTCCCATAACTTGCGTGGTTTTTCTGTTGTGTTTGTGGCTAGGTAGAGTCGGTAAAGCCGAATACACCTGCGTACCCTTTGGAGTTTTTTACTTCTCGTTTAGTAACCCACTACTACCCGTGGTTTACTTGGATACAACCTTCGCATCTTTGCCTAGGGGGAACATTTTGATTCAGGTTAAAAAGGGAGTAAGAAGAGAGTCTCATAAGAATTCTGGAAACTTCTTCAAATCCAGTTCATTTATCTTCTAGTTTGTCTTTAGCTAGTTTAACTAGAAGTGTGAAGCGTGTTTTATTAAACAAAATAGAAAATCTTGTTGAAATTACTCATGTGCCTATAGAAAATCGTGTTTGTGAGTCTTCCTTACCACTGTTAAGTCCTTACAGCATATATTCTCGTGACCGCTCTTGGACGAGAAGTATTAGGAGTGTGCTATCTACTACAAGACCTCGTGTGAAGGAAATCATCCAAAGTTCTAAATTGGAACAATGTGGTCTCAGATCTATAACAGCAGAATAATACGTAAAGCTTGAAATCCCTAAGGAACTGATCACCTTATGGAGGGAGCAAAGCCATATACATCTTCATGTTAGAGTTATATGACTTGTTCTTACCTTATATGGAAAAAAAGGTATTCTTACAACAACCAGGATATCCTTTCTGAAAACTGCCTATACAATGTACCAAAATGCTCTTATTAGTACCTTACTGACTAATCTTGATAAAGGGAGTGTAATCTTGACCATAGCACCTGATTTCAACATCAAGTTGGATGATCCCACATTATCTGAATGCCTACAAGTTCAGATCTAGATCAATGGAGCAGATCAAGATCCTATAGCCATTATGGCTACTCTTCACCACCAGATGATCTATCGTCTGCAGAATCATGCGTTGGACATAAATTTTCCCAACTCTACTTCGGATGCTCTATACATGGTTGCTGATGTTTCTAATAATTAGACAACAATCATACAGATCCTGAAGCAGTTACCTGCACAGGAGCTTGAAAAGTTAATGCCTACAGAATGGATTACCAACTATTAGAAGGTATTCCACGCACCTCATCGACACTCTTTTAATATAACGACTCCGCTGATTCTGAAGACACTGGGAGATGGCTTAGTTAAATCCATCTACACAAGACCTAGTGACGACACGCCTGGTCCATCTACATTAGGCTCAATCCTGATGATCTAGCCTATTGAGCCTCAAGATCTACCAGATTTATCAACTGGAGATATAAACCTTAAGATCCAGCCCATATTCTCTCATATGAAAGGTAAAGACGGTCCTCCAATCCATTATTTCAAATCCAATGGATATCCAGTCTATGTAAGCCATCATTGTGGGCACTTTGTATGGGATGTCGACACATCCATGTGCGAACCAGACTGTGAAATTTGTCTTAACCCAGAATTAGACACAAATGACGATGATCCAAGATATCAACGGAGAAGGAAGAAGAAATCCAAGCCCAAGTCTTGGTGCTTGCCTTCTCATGACTATCCTCCTCTTGGTAAGGATCCAGATTAAGATAATCATAATGGTCTATCCATGATAGAAAGATCTAGACTAAAGTCTCTTAGTGAGATGCTCAGGTCGTCTAAGTTTCTAAAGTTAGATGCCTGCAGATCTACTGGTGGATCGTGTAGATTAAAGCCAGCAATTCCTGTTACAACTTCTACTCCTATGCCTTGCATGATGGTCTTACTAGACGAGGACAATTTTCCTCAACTATTCAGGAGTACTGATGAATGACAACAGGTTGTCTTTAACCCTTATATTAAAGTGTCAGGAATTACTTCACTAGGAACACCAATGTCTAATCCTAGTGATGAAGTGCTAAACTGGCAAACATCTAATGCAATAGCATAGAACAAAGTTCTGATAAGGATTGATTCCAAGCTGGATGGAATTAGTAACAAAATACAGCTATTCATCGAAAAGTCAATTTTGTTGCAGAACAGATACAAACGATTTATCGTTCGTATAAAGCCCAGATTTAGCAACTTGATGCTGAACTTAAACAATACATCTCAGCCAATACATGGGGCTAGAATTCGACTTCAAAGTTTAGAAGATATAGGAGATACAAAGGACTATATAACAAATGGAAGCAGATATGGTTGCTTCTCAATCAAAACATATATATGGCTCATCTTCTTCAGAGTTCTCAACTCTTCAGCCATCATATCCCTCACCTATGTATCATCGGTATCCAGAAGAAGCTGACTATTCAAAGGTATTCAAGTTCAACTACCCTTTGATTAAACATTATGTACATCCTCAGACAACTCAGGAAAAACCTCGACGATCAAAGTCAAAGTCGACATCTGATCGTATGTCTAAGCTTCGAGTTTCTGAACAATCTTCAAAGGTTCCAGAAGCATCATCTTCTTATATACCTTTTGAGCCAAAAGAACAGTGTGGAAAGCCATTAAGGATTAAAGCTCCTCCAGAATCTCCACCACCAGCACCAGTACAACCTTCCACCTCTTTTCTTGGAAAGGATAAAGTTAAGCAGATAAAGTATATATCTACTCTGATCTCTAAACCTTTTGCAGATAATTCCAATTCTCTTTCAAAGAAAACTGATACGGAAAGTAACACATTTGAAGTCTCTGCAACACCATCTAGTTGTTCAGATGAACAAGAATTCATCGCTTCAAAAGAACAACCATCAGAGTCTTCATATGAACCAGTCACCTCACCATCAACAGATTCCTCAGCTAACTTTGCTAATCTTTCAGAATTATCTAATGTTCTGATGACTATACCTCAATATACTGAAGAATCAGAAATCAGTGAAGCTGAATCCACAGGTACTGAAACTTTCATACCTGAACCTGCACCTCAAGAAACACCAGCTACGGCAACTGCACAGCCATAAACAACCAAGCTTGCTTTAGGACCTTGGTTCACTTTTGATGATCTACCTCCAAAGAAATGGCAGGATAGACTTCATGAGTTTGGTGCATGGATTGATCTACAAATGACCAGACCTAATCATCCACTCTCGGATATTTTGTCTGAATTTACATATAGATTTATTGATACTTTGCGAGAATGGTGGCAAAGTGTTAGTGAGTATCAACGTCTTCAATATATAAAAGTAACAACTGCTAGAGCACTACTTGGCATAATTCACAAGGAATTTATTGGTGACTTCTAGTTGATTGATAAACAGATCCGTCAAGAATACTTCAAGATGAAATGCTGTTCACTTGATAAAAGAGATCTTCAAAAACATTTTAAACGTATGACGGAAAGGTATTATCTCTTAGATGGATAGAATGGTGTTAATCTTTGATATACTTTTATCTCATCCGTTAAAGATGAAATACAACCAGAATTTCAAAAGACCATAGCTTTTCTTTAAAGAATTATGGATGCAATATCTCTTGGAGAATTATACCAGCTCGCTATAGCTTCTTTTGAGAAGTTATGTGATCAGCATACTTTGTTCAAGAACATCTTTAAAGGAGGTTCAGTTCTGAAACAACCTCACCTCCAGATTAAATGTAAAGATAAATAGACTTGTAAATGCCATAGCAGCAAGAAAGCTCATCAATCTCAAGTATACTATGAAAGGAGAGGGTTCCATAGAAAAAAAGGAAGGCAAGAAGCCTTGGAAGCAGAACTTCAACAGAAGAACATAAGAAAAAAGTACAGATGTATGAGGTCCTTCAATAAGTCATCACATCGACGCAAGCAAAAGCCTCGATGTTTTGTTTGTGGAAGCTTAAAACATTTCGTGAATAACTGTCCTAAGGAAACCAAGAAAGATGCCAAGTTCCTGGAAAAACTTGAAAAACTTATGCCTATTCATCCTCAAAACCACAATGAGGAAGTACTAGACGAACAATCTAGTGAGGACAGTGTCAATAGATGATGAAGAATCGTCACAATCATCAGTATCTACCAGTAATGATTCATTATACATGTTACAACAGACATGTATGAAGATATATCGTACTCCAATTCAACGACCATATGTCCAGATCCAGATCTTTCAGCGAGACAAAAATGATCGGCCCATTAAAGTTATTGGGTTTATGGATAATGGTTCCAGTCATACGATCATGAAGCCCAATATCCTACCAGCAAAAGCGTGGACTTCTCATGAAGAATACTTTACTGCAGCTGATGGGAATTCTTTCAAGATTGGGTTAAAAACAAGAAGCAGAATTGGCATCCACTTCTTTCCTTAATGTACAGGTTGGACTAAAGTACTTGGAAGCAATCTACCAGGCCCAGATCTTCTTATTGGGATTGATGTTTATTGCAAAGCCAAACATATACAGATTCTACCCACAGGCCTTAGGTATCGAAACCTTTTGAGTCCATACACTGATCTAAAAAACGTGTTTGAACTTACCCAGGTTCCTACATTCCCAATGCTCAGTACCAATGGACCGTGATGCCCTTTGGACTCAAAGTTGCTCCATCACTGTTTCAAAAGTCCATTAGAAAAATCTATGAGCTTATCCTCAATAGTGCCTTGATCTACATTGATGATATTATACTATTCTTAAAGACCCATGAGGAATATCAGGCCCTTCTTTAAAGATTTTTGGACTTTATACAACAGTATGGTATAATGCTTTTGGCCTTGAAAAACACTATTAGTACAACAGAAATAGAATTTCTTGGAATGCAATTTAAGGATGGATTCTATCATCCAGATCCACATATTGCAAAGGAACTATTGCAATTTCCTGATGAAAATCTCACTGTAAAATAGATTCAAAAATTCCTTAGGATTGTCAACTATATCAGGGATTTCATACCACATATGGTAGCCTACACATCTAGCTTATCTAAGCTCTTACACAAGAATCCACCAACATGGGAAAAAGAATAGACTATAGCTGTTAACAATCTCAAGAATCTCTATCAGAATCTTTCACCTTTGAAATTTTCTACTCAGAGACTATCTCTCTCTTAGACAGATGTCAGTTAAGTCAATGTAGATACCTCAGAGCTATCTACACTCATCTGACAACATCTACCATGGCGACCAGATACTTTTTTTCCCTGTAAGTATCTTTCTTCTCTTCAGAAAAATCACAAAAAGATTTGCATTATTTCTTTTGCTTCTCAGAAATTCTGTAGAATGGATAGCAACTTTCTTTTTGCTCTTAAAAAGAAAGCTTTCCTCCTCTTACTAGGCCTCCTCATAGTGTTTTTGAAGTTACCTCACTTGCACGTAGTAGTTTATTCTATTACTTGCATCTCTTTCTGCATGAACATAATTCTACTGGCAATCCTGTTATGTTCAATATCAAAGCACCATACCAAAATGTGATTCTCTTACAAGAACCTTTATCTGAAAACATGTTATCATATTTTTGGGCATTATTTGCGTTATATGCCTGTGCTTTTACAGTTTCTCCTCTTCAACTGTATCAACATCTCTGTAATCCAAATAATGGCAGTTCCTTATTGTGGACATTCTATAACATCTCGTTACCCACCTTAAGGCTAAATTGTAAATGTGAGAGATTACGAAGAAAATTAGGAAACGCATTTCATGCTCATGCATTTCATGATATGCACATATATATGAATAGTGAATTTTACACACATAAAAAAATGACTATACATGCATTCATGAATAATTTTAGGTATAATGGGAATGATTTGTGATTTCTTAAGACAATTATGAATGTTTTTACATTGGAAAATTTTACGGGTTAGTAGAATTGTATTATTTTGAATTTTGATGAATTTAGGAATAATTTTGAAAATTTTGGAAAATTTTGGAAAATAGGAAAAAGAAATCAAAAGAAGATTTGGAGATAGTTGAATTGTAAAGATGAAATTTAAGGGAGTTAGCTTCAAAAGAAACTAAGTTAGAGGTTGATGTGAGGGAAGTGACAAAATATCTCTTAAGCTGTGTACTTTCTCTAGGAGTAGGCTACTGTTCTCTGAGAGATGATAGGTTAAGTAATATGTCTAAGTTCTTTCTTCATCGTCATCTTCTTCAAGTTTTCTTTCAATATACAATGTTTTCCATCAAACACCTCCTAAGAGAATTCTATGCTTTTCCTTCGCTACACTAAACCCCCTTTGCCATTTGTTTCCTCTACCCTAAGAAAAACCGAAAGCTGGTCATTATATTCAGCGAAATACAGAAATTGTGTGGAGTTTAGGGCTTGAAGATTTTGGAGTTTTCAGCAGGTAAGTAGTGAATAAATCCTTTAGAGTTAGAGAGTTATGAAATAAATTTGATAAGTTACTCTCATCTGCATGGAAAATGGCATTTTCATAGTTGTCCATAAATAATGTGTTTTTGGGGATGAAAAACTTGGTTGTAGTGTTAATTTATTGTTTTGAAAGATCATTGGTGATTAGGTGTTTTAAATATTGAGAGTTTGAAAATCTGGGAAAATACTCACTAAATATGCGTCATTCTTTTAGCCATAACGTTTTCTCTAGTTGTCCAAACAATATGATTCTTAATTTGGATTAACCTAGAAATATATGGCTATATTTTGTATGAAGACATCAAATTTCAATTTTGTTTCTAAGAGTCTCAAAATTTGTCACGAAATGAGAACTGGGTCTAGTATATTGGGAGCTGAATGTAAATTTCGTGTTCTGACTTCGGGAGAAAATCTGGGTCAATTTAGATAGATTTTGTCAAAGTTGCCTTCTTGAGAGTTATAGATCTTTCTTTTATCTTTCGAAGATTATATAGTACGAAAATTTTGGTCATAGGAGTCAAAAGTTATGATCTTTACAAGTGGAGATGTACTGGAGAGTGAAGAAGTAAGACGCAAGAAGTAACACGCAAAAAGTAAGATGCAAGAAGTAAGATGCAAAAAGTAAGATGCAAGAAGTAAGACGCAAAAAGTAAGACGCAAGAAGTAAGACGCAAAAAGTAAGATGCAAGAAGTAAGATGCAAAAAAGTAAGACACAGGAAAAGTAAGACGCAAGAAAGTAAGACGCAAGAAACTAAGACGATAGAAATAAGACGATGTTACTGTTCATACCTATTGTCTTAGTTATTGTTTAACTAAGATGATAAAACTAAGACGATAAAAACTGAGACGATGTTATTGTTCATACCTATCGTCTTAGTTACTGTTCATCTAAGACGAATGAGGTCATAAATATAGTTGCTTCTTTTGGTCATAACTTCTTCTCTAGACATCTAAATGACTTGATTTTTAAACCATTGGACTCGTAAGACATTGATCTACATATTTACAAAAAATATTATCCTTATGAATCATCATTGAGAAAATATTAAGTGAAAAAGTGGAACAGGTACAGTGAGTGTATTCTTAAATAGTATGAACTGATGTTATTCTACTGAACATACTTCAGTATTTGGATGATATCTTGATCTGTAGAGCTTCAAATGAGATGCTTTCTAATTTTTAGTAAACTAGAGGCATAGGTATACAACTTACGTGAAGAAATAAAATCCTAAGTCGGACTCTAAGAGTTTTAATTTTTGGATGGAATTTTAGTGTAGAGTATTGTCTTAGAATAAAAGTAGTCCGAAATATTTGGAGCATAACTTTCACATTGCTGAACCATATTGAGTGATTTTGGTGTCAATGAAAAGACAAGACATAGAGGAATACTTTTCTAGAAGAGAGTTTAACCAAATTACTTCATTTCCACCTTCTGATTGTACATGAACAGTAGACTTAAAAGGGGTGTCTTGGAAAAATCTGAAGTGATTCAATGAGGAATGAATTGTTAATTCAATGGTATTAGTGAGGCATAAACCTAAGTATAAGTTATACTTAGATGAGTTTTGGTATGGGGATAGTTTTGT
>JANSVA010009536.1:0-15894 GCA_025504915.1 Erythroxylum reticulatum | reverse complement strand
ATGTTTTATCGAGATTGGTGATTAAATTGACACCATTAGTTTGATGAACTAGCTACCCATCAAGTCTTAACACCAAGTTGAGATCTTGTGTGTTAATCACCATATGGAGTGAAGCAGGAGATCTAGAAGGAAAAACCAAAATAAGGGCAAAACGATAATTTTACCCTTTATTGTATGGATGGCTATAATATGGTTCATAATAGAGTTTCCAATTTGAAATCTATTTTGAAACACGTGTTCTCATAATATTTATTAATTCAAGAGTTCAGCTAATTATCTTTAATGGAATCACATTTGGTTAATAGGTTGGAATTAATTCTAATGAGATTAAATTAATTCCAAGCTTATTCGAGCTTGAATTATATAAATCTAATTAGATTCCCCATTTGGCTTTTAGGAAGGGTTATCAAGCAAAGTAAGAAAAATAAATAGTGGTTACTGGAAAGAAAATAAAAAAGGAAAGTGCCAAATTAGATTCGGAATAATAATACTAGAATAATTTAATTAAGAGTTAATTAAATTTTGTTTTAAGCCTATGATTAAATGTTGGGCTTACACTAATTAATTGTTAATTAGAAGTCCAAAATGAAAATTTAATATTGGGTTAGATTTTGGTTTGATTTGATTAATTAGATTAATTAAACTGAAACAATATTTGTAAAGACAAAAGGATGGCAAAACTGATAGATTTTAGTTTTATATAGCTAAATGGAAAGCTGCACATTTAGCATTGAATTGCTAAAAGGTTGGTTTTTATCATCCTTCATCATCATTAAATGGTTTAATGGTGTCCTCATAAAATGGTTTAATGGTTTTTGTTGGCCCCAAATGTTTTTTTTAGTTAAGCATGATTTAAATAATTATAAGGTTTGGATAGGTGAATTTTTGGGAGTTAAATTTTTTTCATGTCTATGTTAGTAGAATTTCTTTCATGGGTTAGTTGAATTAAAAGTGATAAGAATGCATAAAGGGGTATTTTGGGTAGTTTACTTAAGGTTAAAAATAATAAGGCATTAAAGGAAGGGCAAGGTGGACTTTTCTCATTCATTAAGGGTAAAATGGGAAGGAAGAAGTGTTGTCTTCTTCATAAAGAAGAAAAAAAAGAAAATAGGAGAGAAAGAAGTGAAATATGAAAACAAAAAGTGAGCAAGAGAGGTTTCGGTGAAGTAGAGAAAAGAATGGAGTTTTGAGTTAGGTTTCATCTTTTCTTAGTTTTAAAAATAAAGTTTGAGATTGCTCAAGAAGGGAAAAGGAAGGGAAGAGTTTTCTTTAGAGACAATAATCTCATAAATTGGTGAAGATTCAAGGTAAGTTTGATTTTTATGCTTTGGATATATGGAAGGGTTTTGGTTCATGAAGTTTAGGAAATACATGGGCTTAATTAATCTAGAGTCAATTTTAGTGAAAGTGCTTTATGGGTTCTCAAATTTGAATTCCTATTGAATGGGAATTTTTTCATTTATGAAGGAAATCAAGAAGGGGATTAAGAAAGGCAAGAGGAGCAAGAGAAAAGGCATCCTTAAGAGAATTTTGTAAGCAAGGAATTCAAGGTGGGTATATGTTTATAATAGAGTAAATAAGCCACTAATGTTTTCTTTGAATCAAGGGAGTTTAATGATTTTAATTGCATCATAAATGTTGCATTTGTTACTTCTTGAATGAATTAAGAAATTGTTATATGTTTGATGTATGAATTGTGTTGATGATTTGAGAAAAGACTTTGAAAATGATTTTTTTTAAAAGATAACATGTTTATTAAATCATGTTTTCAAAAATGGTTTTCGAAATATCTCATGTTCATGAAAAACAAGATTCCAAAGTGTGTCCTTTGGGCAAACGATTTTCAATTCATGAATTACATGTTATATGGGTTTGGTGTAGTCCATTCAAGTATGTCACATACACGTTAACCAAGTTAAAGGTTTCTCCCGCCTACCCGCTAGTGGCATGAAGCTCTTTCATAGACTCCCTCAAGTTTACGTCTACGCAAAACCACTATGTGGGATTGCGATAGTATGTCAAGTTTACGACTACAGGGACCATTATATGGAAATGCATAGTTCATGTTTATAGATCTACCTAAACCATTCTGATGTGCTTATGTTATTATGAGATGTTAAAAAGTTTGACACATTCATGATTTGTAGTTTGTGAATTGTGGTTATGAATTTGAGAATGATACTTTTATGAATTTAATTAGAACTTGTATTGGCAAATGAAAATTTCAAAGGTTTTGCTTATTTTTTTGCTATAAACTGTTACCCACGAGCTTTAAGCTTACCCCTCCATGTCCATCCCATCTTTAGGTGAAGAGCATGAGAATGAGTAACCAAGAGTCAAGGCATCACTCCTATTATACATACTTTTGTATTATACGCTAGTTTTGTAAAACAAGGCTTTAGTCGCAATTTGAGCAATTCTAGTTGTGTAAACTTTGTATTTGTGGATTATGATGTATTGTGGCTCAAAATGTCCATTAAAGCTTTGTAAAACTCTTATCTTTTGATGTTAATGAAGTATGATTGTGCTTTGCTGATGACATTTCCAAATTGTTCATTTCACTTTCAAATTTTCCACAGGGGTAAGAATGTGTGTTTCGACTTCAGGAAAATATTATATTAATCTAGGATGAATTAGACAAAGTTGTCATCTTGGAAGTTATTTCTCTTTCTATCTTTCCAAAACTATATAGTATGAAAATTTTGAATTTCGCAGTTAAAAGATATGATCATTAGAAGTTTGTGATGCTGCATAGGAAGGACATTCGGGACAACTACATTGATTTGAAATTTTAACCTTTTTGAAGGCAAAATATCTTTTTAGAGTCTTCATGAAAGTTGTAGGTCTAGAAGTCATTCTCGAAATAGTCTTTTAATAACTTCAATTCGATATCTCTAGTGAAAGTATGCCCTTTTTACCAAAACAGGTTAGAGGAAGAAGAACAGGGAAGTCGTGATCGCAACATCGTGACCGCGTGCGCAAGTCGTGATTGCAACCCGCAGATCTCTCCAAACATGAATATGTTCCACTCTTTTGACCATAACTTTGTCGTCTGACCTCTAAATGAGTTAATGTTTGAACCAATGGATTCCTAAATTTTTTTTCTATATCTTACTAAAAATTTATAGCTTTTGGTATTGATTTGAAAAAGATCGATTGAATCAAAGTAAGGGTATCAATTGGAAGAGCATGAACGTGATATTTCACTAAGCATACTTTGTTATTTGGATGATATCTTAATCTATAGGGTTTAAAATGAGATGATTCTTATTTATAAATAAACTAGAGACATAGATATATAAATCTTATGAAAAAATTGAATTTTAATTCAGTCTCTAAGACTTTCAATTTTTTGATGGAAGTTGAGTACTATTTCAGTTTAATATCAGCCCGAAAAATGTTTAGGGTATAATTTTCAGATTTCTAAACCAAATTGAATGATTTTGGTGTCATTGAAAACTTAAGACAATGGATAAATTTTTTTATAAAGAAGAAAATTTTGTAATTCTAGTTTGAGGTTTCCCAAAATCTAATCTGAAATAGGAGAAATGAGTTTGTTTTTGATGTTTGATTGGTGTGGGCATGTCACCCTTGTAGGATGCATATCAGATGTCACTTAGGACATCGGGCATGTGACTTGCGAGGGCAGAGTCCTAACAGTTTTATCATTAAATAGTTTAATGGTTGTCATTTAATGTTGGCAGGCACAAAAATATATAAACCTTTTAGCATTCTTTTGATTAAAAGAGGTAGTGCATTTATTGCTCTCTCTCCTTTCTTTCATTAATTAACCAAAAATGAGAGTGTCTTATTTTTGGTTTTTGTCTTTTCATCTAGCCATATTAAACAAATGAGAATGTCTCATTTATTGACTCTTTTTCTTTTTTATTAAAAGAATGAAGTGGGGCATTGGTGGCTCCTCTCTCCTCCTTACTTTTATGAGCTAGCCGAAATTAGGAATGAGAGTGTCTCATTTTGGTTCTTTCAACTAGTTGATCATAAAAAGGAAAATCTCTACAATATTTCTTCTCCTTTCCTACCAAAGGATCTTGTTAACCAACTTGTCCACGGAGAACAAGTGGTAGTTCAGATTGGTTGAGGATATAATAGTAAGGAGAGTATACAATAGCAAGTAGTCAAAGTTGTAGCACAGGAGTCAGTAAAATTTTGATCATGTTCTTATGTTATTTATTTTCCTAATACCATATCATGTATGGATTAAAACATGTTGATTTGGTTATCATGCTTTTGCTGCATTTTGATTTTTGAAAAAGTTTTTGAAATCTACCATTTAGCCAAATCTAATATGATATTGTTTTTTGATCCATCACATATTTGCATTCATAAGAACATCTTACACCATTAATAACTCATACTTCCCAAATTCACATAAATTGATATCAAAACAATCTATTCCTTAAGTTTTAACATCTATTAAAAACCTAAACTTATCAAAACAATTAACCACTTAATCCAATATCAAACTAGGTTCATTTGCAAGCCTTAATTAAGTTCAAATACACCAATGTAAAGTGTCTTGTCCTTATGTGGTTCAATAATTGAAGAAAATAGAATTTACCATGTCAAAACCTTGCCCACGATTGTGACAGAAACTAATGCATCTGCCCACAGTCATCGATGAGTGCCACAATCGTGAACTACCCATTTTCTTGCGATTTTCTAGATTCAAACACCAACATTCCAATTTCAAAACACCTTTATAATAGTCCGTAAGTTTATGCCTCAAGTATACCTTAATTACATGTCAATTCCTTAAAAATCTTGTCTCTAATTCTATCTCAAAATCAATTTTTTTTTAGCTTATAACTATTGTCTTTCATGCATCAAAACAAAACAAAAACTATCATTCGTTTGATCATACATGTTGTCCTAGTTCTTTTCCATTTCAAGATCACTATATTAGCACCATTATTTAACATAAATTCAACTTCATTATACCTCAAATCCCAATCTAATTCATCCATAAAACAATCCATCACCTATAATTTTTATACATTAAGATCACAACAGAAAGATATCCAAGTTCATGTAGAAATTTCCGGCACGCTTCATCATCAAATCATCATAACCCTTCTATTATAACATGCCATAAAGATCAATCTTTTACTTACTTGTCTAGCTCAATTTTCCAACTCAATGATTAAACTAACTTAGCTCTCCAAGCACGCAAAATCATCTAAGTACAAGATGGAAGTAGGTTGGTTTAGCAATAAGATGATAACAGAATAGAAGACAACAACATATATCTTTCTTGGTGCAGAATCTTGTAAGGATTTTAAGTGGTAATTGAACAAAATTGAAGCAAAACTCTAGAGCTGTGGGAGGGTGAGTGTTTTGATGGAGAGGAAGAGTGAAGATGGTGCATGTTCCAGCAGAAACATTAGATTAATTCAACTAGGTGCAAGGTGTCATCATGTTTCAATGACATACATTACTTATACATACACTCCATTTGTCCCACTTTATAGGCTACCAAATGTCACAATAATGCTAGGACATTTACCACTCAATGCTCAATTCCATTTTTCAGTTAATTAGCTATGCCAAATCTCACTCAATTGTGGGCTTAATCATCCTAATTTTTCATTTGTCCACTTGTCTTACCACTTGACATTTTTCCTAGACCAAATGTTCATTTTAATTAATCAAATTTCCAATTGAAACAATAAATTCCAAGCTTACTTCTTGTAAGCAATAAAACCAAAATTCAAGACATAGATATTATACAATTCACATCATGATGATTTAAAACCTTTTATACCTTGGAATATGTCAATTGAGTGCATATATTATCTTTTCAATGTGTAATAATTCATAATTCATATATGTATGCAACTGATAAGCATGTGAATGAAGTGAAATTCATAAATTCTCAATGATATGGCCATGTGAAACAATCCAGGGCTCTAACCCTCTATATGGAAAATGGGCTATTAAAAAAACCACCACTGCTAAATCTAGATAATAGATGAGGTAGTTCTGCTCATGCTTCTTCAATTGCCTGGAATTGTAGGGTACAAACTTATCATTCTGCAAGAGTACACTCCTTAACCCCTGCTTTAATGCATCACTATACACTACAAGTCTATCAATCCTCGTCGGTAATGTAAGTATAGGAGCTTTCATTAGCCTTTCTTTCAATTCATCAAAACTTCATTGATAGGCATCTGTCCACTCAAACTTCTCCTCTTTTTATGTCAACTTAGTTAGTGGGGTCACTATTCTAAAAAATCCTTCAACGAATTTCCTACAATATTCTGCCAATCTAACTCTTGACTTCCATCACAGTGGTGGGAGGTCTCCAAATAGTAACATCTTCAATCTTTTGGAGATCCACACTAAGTCCCTCAACTGAGATGAAATGACCTAAGAAAGCAACCTTGTCTAGCCGAAACTAGCACTTGCTAAGCTTAGCGTATAACTAGTGCTCTTGTAGGGATTGTAATATTATCCAAAGGCATTCTGCATGTTACTTATGACTGCCTAAGTACACTAATATGTTATCAATAAAAACAATTACAAACTTATCTAGACACTCTTGAAACACCTATTCATCAAATCCATAAAAGTAGATGGGGCATTCGTTAATCTAAAGGATATAACTAAGAGTTTATAATGCTCGTCCCTTGTCCTAAAGGAAAATTTTGAAATATCCTCACTATTGACTTGCAACTGATAATAACCTGATCTCAGATCAATCTTCAAATACACCTTGGATCCTTGTAGCTGATCAAATAAATAATTAATCCTTGGTTGCAAATATTGGTTGCAAACTGTCACCCTGTTTAGTTGTCTATAGTTGTTACATAACCTTAAAGTCCAATCCTTCTTTTTAATAAATAGGATTGGATCTCCCCATAGAGAAGTGTTAGGTATCACAAAACCCTTATCTAACAACTCCTCCATTAACACTTCTAATTCCTTCAACTCCGTTGGGGCCATTCTATATGGAGTCATTAAAATCGGTTAGGTGTTTGGAGGCAAATCTATATCAAACTTTATTACCCTATCTGGGGGTAATCTTGGAAGATCCTCTAGAAAAAAATTAGGGAACTCTTTGACCACTGAAATTTCTTTTAATTAATCCTTATCAATATCCTATTAAATCATGTAATCTAGATATCCCTAGCATCCTTTCTAGGCATTTTTCTAGCTACCATGGTGGTTATTATATTAGTAGGAAGAATTGTATCCTATAAAATGTCACCTCTAGTTTTCCTAATCAACTCAGCCTAACCTCCTTTTTAAAATAATATACCACCCACTTGATGTATGGATAACCAATCCATTATGAGAATAATATCAAAATCCTGAATATCCAATATGATCAAGCTTGTGGGAAACTCCTTACCCTGAATCAATATTTTACTATCTACAAACACTGCTTTAGCAAAAAGTGAGTTTCCATCTATGTAAAAATTTGTTAATAAAATTTTATAGATTAAATGTTTGTATTAAAATGTCATAGAAGTGAGTTTGGATTGGTTTTAAGTGTTAAAAGTCAAATGGAATCTAATTGGAAAATTTGATGTCAAATATGTTAAGTTTAACCTTAAGGGCATTTTTAGTATAAAATTAGGGTTATGATGTAATGACCATATGAATGTGATTATGGATGGTCATTAAGTGTATTTGTGACATTGGAATTATTAAATGAAGTGTCATGTTATTATTTGGAAAATTTCATAGATGAACTGTAGGTGGAAAGTGATGAAGTTGAAATGATTTATGATGTGATTGGATGATGCATGGCATGGATCTTAGGTGACTTGTGTTGAAAAATTGGAAAGAAAATGAAATGTTGATATAAGTATATATGGTGAGGACAATTTGGCCTTAAGAAGAAATGTAGTTGTTGGTGTTAGTTATTGAAGTTTGATTATGATTCTGGTGAATTAATTAGGAGAGATAGTGTTTTGAAGAAATTGATAAGTTAGAATGGGTAAAAGATGGTATTTAAATAATTTTCAAAGTTAGACTTTGAATTGGAGAACAATAGGTTAGCTTATGGAAGTAAGTGAAAATAAAATTAGTGTACGTGTTAAGCGATTAAATACTAATGTCGAATTTGGTTAAATCAAATTTATAGTTTTAATGCCTTATTTCCAAATTTGGAATAAATGCCTAAGTAAAATGCGGTTTGTGTAGGTAAAGGAGAGGCATATAACACATGCGTATGCTTGGTGATAGGTTTGCAAAAACTATGAGTGTAATTTAATTGTTTTATATAAATATTTCTTTACACAAGGATTGATGATTTTAAATTGTATAATTATGAGTTTTATTTTAATGATACATTACAAGTGAATATCGCTAGTATAAGTGTATGTTTTAGTAATATATGAATTAAAGTTTGAGAGTTGAATTTCATACAATTTGAAGTTGCATTAACATTATGTTATTGGTTGATAAAAAGGAAATGAGTTTTAGCCTATGATACACCATTAGGATTTATATATGTTATCATACTAGTATATAGCGGTTAACCTAGTGCGGGTAAACAATATAAAACCAGGTTCATAACTAGTGATTAACTAGTTTTGAGTTAGCAATGTAGAAATAGCTTTGTAACTACTAAAGTATAGTGGTTAACCTAGTGTGGGTAAGCAATGTAGAACAAACTCCGTAACTAGTGCTCAACCAGTCACAGATAAGTTATGCATAACCACTTTCATGACCTTATGCCTAAGGGTAACATATGGCAAATAAGTTAGTGGTAAGCTATATCGTGTAAGAAAATTCATAACAATAATGATTTCGGCACTATTTACTTTAAAAGTAAATTGAAAATTTTTATTTCAAAAAGCATATATGTTTTATCTTAGTATTATATCATAGGAAATTTGTTTTAGGTAGGTTTAAATTGATATATTGGTTTGCATAGAAAGTTAACACTCAATAAGCTCATTTATCTCAAACTCTACTTTTTGTCTTGAAAATAAAACCTCCCAAGTGCAAGCTTAAGGGCTTCAATAGTAGGGACTCCACCTCATGTGTATTTAGCTTCATCAGGTGTTACTGTGTATGCATTTTTGCCTTGCAAATGTTTTTAAGAGTTACTGCATATCAATAAATATGTTTTGGAATGTATTTAGTGTAAAAAAGGCATGTATTTTTTAACGAAATGCATGAATATTTTTTATCCTTTTAACGTTTATTGAAGTGACTATTGAGATTGCTTATGAGTGGACTTGAAGCCCAAAATTTGTAGTGGGGATTTTGATGTGAATATAGAAGTGTTTTGAATTTTTATAAGGATTTTGAAAATTTTGGCAATGTCAAAATATAGTCGTTATATTGCCAAAATTTTTAATAAAATGTTCTTAAAATTTTTTGAATGGGTTTAAACTCATTAATACCCATTATTTTCCAAAAAATGTATTTTAATCCTAAACTTTTGAAACTCCCAAAATTCATCTGATCATACTTATTTTCACTTTGTTTTGGTATCATTAAACTCTAATACTTATTCCTAATATTTTTAATTATTTTGGGTTGGGTCTTCCAAAACTCATTATTCACCCAGATTCACTATGGATTTAAAAATACTATTCACTTAAAATAAAAATTTATATTCAATGAAAGTAAAGGTTCAGAGTTTTATAGATAGGCTAACCTTGTATATGATAGGGCCCTATCTCCTTATTCGTCCTTGCTATTTCTTCAAAAGAGAATGAAAAAATGAATAGGATATCTTTGACTATCAGAGTGCTTTGTCGTCCCCATTTCTTCCAGTTCAGATTTGCCCAATATTAAACACTTAGAAATGCCATCCTCTTTTCCAAGAAATAGCCTACCAATGAAGTCTCCATTTGGTTACACCACTTTTTAACACTTCATTAGGAGGGGAGATTGGACCCTCCTTAATACCAAAGATGAAATAAAGTTTCCAAATGAGTCTGGATCTCCATCAACTCTACTCCAACACTATTTTTCAACCTTCTGGCGTGAGGGGTTAGTTTGCTATGAGAAATAGAGAGGAGGGAAATCCTATACTCCAAAAGTGACTTAGGAACATTTGCAATGGTCGGGGAGGGCCTAAATGGCATTTTACTAACAATGGTGAACAATCAAGACTTGATCCAAATGGGGAACAAAGGGGCTGCCTTAGAAGGAAAAACTTTGTTTAAATCAAATGAAACGTAGTATGAGAGGAGAAGAGCAGAAAATGAGGTGGGGAAGGAAGTTAGAAGGGCAATCAATAAGGTTTATACAATCAATGGACAGTTTTAGAGAGAAGGTGGAGAAAAGTAGCCATTGAGGTTCCTTGGTCTTTTTAATGTCTATGTTTATGTAATAAAATTATTATACTTGGCTAAAGAAAATTGAAAAGTGCCATATCAAAACCATAAGATGTAATATATTTTTATTATTAAATTTGTATTTAGTATCAAATGATTATTATGCAATTCTTTTCTATGATTTTTTCACTTAACTACAAAGATACATACTACTTCATTATTTGTAACAATATATTGATGGACTAGATATGAAATATGCAATTGTTTAATCCCTCTAATATATGAAATAAATAAGGTTTAATGAATTGTTTCACTGTAATTATTAAATATTAGGAAGGCAATTAGACTTAATAACTGCATAGAGCGATTGATGAAACAAATCTTAAATAATACTAAGCCAAATCTTTGGTGCTTGACTTAGGTTATTAAGTAATTAGGGTTAATTGGATCATGTTCATTTTAATTAAAAATAATTAAGGAGAGATAGGAAACTAGTTCTAATGGTGAATACTCAAAGTATGAATTGGTTTATAATTAAGTTGATGATAGGTAAAAATTTTCAATGGTAGATGTGGACATAGATCAAGGTCTATTTTCAATTGATCTACTCATATTCTAGTTGAATTTTTTTTCTTATAGGTATATTTATAATTGATTTCATCATAATCAAAACCCCCTTTTTTGTTCATAAAGCATAAATCTAAGTTAGGTGCTTTCATAGGATCAACATTTAGTCATATTACTATATATTTTTAGGAGCAAAGGAATTATTTTTTATTATAAACAACTTGTTGGAGTTATGTAAACATAGTACCCTAAAAAGCAAGTGTATTTACATATAACTTAATCTTCTTCTAATTACTTCTGTAATAAAAATATTTATTATTAATAAAACAAAAGAGATTGGTTTTATTTGTATGAGCACTATAAAATTAGTCATAAGGTACCAAGATTCTTTTGTAAATAAGATACATATACATGGAGATGTATGGGAAACATGTATATTATTAGAATATAAATTAATTAATTCACAGTTGAAAAATCAAGTTGGTCGCTTAATTATGGTTTAGACTGTAGTGTTGCAATTTATCTCTGTGCAAGTAAAGGAGTTTACTTTTAGGGAATGATCAGTTTCATATCATGATAATATTTGACTATCGATAATGGCACTATTAAATGAATCTAGAATCACGTAAGTTTTTAAAGAATAAAGTAGGTCGTTACTTTAATCTTAAAACATACACTTTTATCATTCGTTTATTATGAACCACAATCTTAATGAGGGGTGAACTTTTATATGTTTCATTATAATTCTTGATATGATTGGAATGTATTTTTACAGAGTATCAATCCAGTATCTACATGTTGGAATTATTAATTGAAACATATATCAGGGAACATTCACTCAAATAAAGAATTTATAGTGATATCATCACTTCTAAATGTTTTATGGAGATTGGTGATTAAACTGGCACTAGTACTTTGATGGACTACTTATCCATCAAGTCTCAATACTAAGGAGAGATCTTGTTTATTAATCACCATATAGAGTAAAACGGGAGATCTAGAAGGAAAAACCAACATAAGGGCAAAATGGTATTTTTAACCTTTTATTGTGCAGATGGCTATAATATGATTCATAATAAAGTTTGCAATTGGACATCTTATTTAAAACATGTGGTCTCATAATATTTAGTAATTTAAGAGTTCAACTAATTGCCTTTTGTGAAATGACATTTAGTTAATAAGTTGTAATTAATTCTAATGAGATTAAATTAATTCTGGGCTTATTAGAGCTTAAATTATATAAGTCTAATTAGATTCCCCACTTAGCTTTTAGGAAGGCTATCAAGCAAAGTAAGAAACATAAATAGAGGTTTTAAAGCCTATGATTGAATCTTAGGCTTACACTAATTAATTGTTAATTAGAAACCCAAATGAACATTTAATATTGCGCTATACTTTGTTTTGATTTGATCAATTAGATTAATTAAATTAAAACAAAGTTAATGAAGATAAAAGGAGGACAAATTAACAAGGATATTGAGGATACAATAACGAGGAGAGGTTGCATTAACAAGGAGAGGATACTAAAGCAAGGAGTCAAAGTTGTAGCAAGGAGTCGGTATTGTTTCTATCATCTTTTATGTTATTTATTTTTCTAATACTGTATCATGTATGGATTAAACATGTTGGTTTGATGCTTTCGTTTGCGCTTTGATTTTGGAAAACGTTTTTGAAATCTACCATTTTATCCAAATCTATAGGCTTATGTTTTCGATCCTACATAACTGTGCACTAAATTTTTGGGACTTTGATCAAGGAGTTTACTTTTTTAGTGAATATATTAACGTACTAACTTTTTGAAACCATTGTTATTCTAGTTATATTTACTTTTATATTTATATTTATATTTTTTGTTTTCTATAATTTGTCTTTGCATTCTTAACCGTGTATATCTATTACTCGATCTAGTGTTTTTTAGTTTGATCTTAAGATAGAAAGTCTTGCAGATTTAGGAAGTAGTATGAAAGAAACCAAAAGAGAATAATTTAGCTCATAGTTTCTTATTTGCTACCAATTTGGATTTAAAAGAGGAAAAAAATAATGACCAAACATCAAACATTAAAAAGGTTATTGCCATTGACTTGAACTAATAACCCGTTTGGATGGAATTCCTTACATTACGTGCTAATACCACTTCTGAATAGAAATATAGACTAATACATCTCTTACCTACATTTACTAGTCTTTTAGGTGAAAATATTTATAAGAACTTGAAAAAATGTATAGTATGTATAAGTATGAAACCCATAGGATTAACAAAAGAAATTAACAAAAGAACAAATCGAGCTGACAGCCTTTCTATTTTCATTAGAAGATGAAGTAAAGGCATATCTCAATTACTTTCCTTCTGGGGATATTATCATATGTAATAAGGTGAAGAGGTATTTTCTAGCTTTAAGGGTAGACAATTTTTAAAAAGAAATTTATAGTTTAAGGAAGCACAATAAACAGTCCTTGTATGAATAATAGGAATGTTTCAAGAAGATGTACATAAGCTAACGACATCATAAAATTAATGAATAGTTATTCATCTAATACATAAGGAATTTCTACCTATTATTAGGACTATGGTCAATGATGCTAGTGGAGGAGCATTGGTAGGTAAAATTCCTAAAGCTATCAGAATTTGATTACAAATATGAGAAATAACTCTCAAAATTTTTTCACTAAGCTTAGTCCATTGACTAAGTATATTAATAAGGTAAAGACCTCATCCCTTGAACAAAAAATTTCTAATCTAACAACTATTATATGTCAAATTGCTTTAACTAATATATAAATAATGAAGGCTTGCAAATTTTGATTAGGAATAGGGCATCTCACCAATATATGGCCAACTATTTGAAAGGAGCCAATTAAGCAAGTAAATATAGTATATGGATTTATAAGACAAGCATAGTGGAATTATGAGCATTATTTCAAAAATATAGTAGGTGGATTTCTAAAACAAGCACAGTGGAATTTTGAGCCTTATTTGAACATAAATAATTTAGGTTGAAAAGATTGCTCATATTTTAATTATGAGAATCCATAGGTAATTAGGCTATGACCCAAAAACTTTTAAGCTTCTAATAATACAAGTAACCATACCCTCCTAAGAAATATGACAAACTTCTAATTCTAGTAAACCTTTAGAAGATATTGTTAAATTCCTTGACTGGAGGTAAAGGAAATCCTTGTAAGGTGAAAATGAAATTTAGGGATGAATGGTTACCTAGATGCAAAGGTGGTCTTAGTATTGTTACTCTTAAATCATTCAATATTGTTCTATTCGTCAAGAGATTATAGAGGTTGCTCAGTAATAAATAGTCACCTTTTTTGGAGATGGATCCATACTTGTTTTATAAATAACATGAATTTATGGAGTTTCAATATAGATTACCTAGCTTTTACCACTCTAAAATATATTCTTAAAATGAGAGAAATGATGAGAATACATTTTATTCACCTTATCGAAATTGAATAAAGCACATTTTCTTGGTTTGATAATTTGTTATCAATTAGTCCTCTAGATAAACTGAATGAAGTTTATTATCAATCCTTTATTGGATCACAGATTTTTATGGCTCAGACCCTCACAATAAGGGATCAAATTATTCTTGCTCCAATTTCTATTTCATTGAAGACTGAAATTATGTAGACTTGTCTTAACTTGGATAATGACAAAATAATTTAGCCTACCTCTAATGGTGAGTTCACCAATCAGTCCTAGAGATATGTTATGCAAAAATCTACCTACTCTTCCATTGACTAATATGGCATGGTTTTGTCATCAACATCCTCAAGCTTCAACAACTTTATGGCTTGCCATACTAAATAGGTTACCTATTGTCGACATAATTGCAAAATTCATATACCTTACTGACTGGTGGATTTTATACAAAAGAGTTATGGAAACTCCATACTACCTATTCTTCAAGTGCAACTATGTTATCATCATTTGGAAGGCTTTATCACAAAAATGTTTGATTGTTGAAGGTCTAAAGGACTTAATCTAGATCGAGGAGTGGTGCACTGATATAAGATTCCATAGTAAAATGACTAGATGATGTTTTTGTATTTCCTTATCCTTTCTAGTCATTACTATATAGGATGGAAGGAACAATCATATTTTCCATGACAAAAGCTTCTCTAACCATCAATTTAGTGACCTACTAATGCAATGTATTAGAACTCATATTCATGTTCATATTTATAGATTTGGATTTGCATTTTCTTATCTCATATTGAAGAGTATGTCTTTTATTTGTCGTGTTATTTCTCAATTATGATTGAAATGTAAGCTTATGGTTAGTGTTTTGCCCTTATAATCTCTATGTTGGCATGCAATAACATTGTTTTCTTATTTGCTTTTGTGGATTCATTTGATTCTACCTTCTTAAAAAAATCCTTGCTACAATGTCAAGAAGAGATCAAATATAATATTTAAAGTCCAAAAAATCAAATGGGTTATATTGTAACTATAACTAGTCAATTAAAAGAATAAAGTTTAAGGAAATTACCCTCATAAATGGTTGTAAATCGAAAAATAAAATAATTTCAATTGTTTTAAGGAGTGTTAAAGAGTTTAAAATGTCAATAAAAATTCCTTCTTTGGTTTTTGAAGTATGAGAAAGAAGTAAAATGTCATTACAAATTAGAGTCTTTCTAATGTGAGGATGGGAATATTCTTGATAATAAAAAAGTTACTTAGCTCCTAATCTATATAATTAAAACACAATATCTCCTTTTCCTTAGGCTTTAGTAGTTTTAAAATGTGATTGATATCTAGACTTATATAAAATTTTCATAGATGCAGGGTAAATATTTCCCTTTTATATTAATAAAAAAGAACCTCATTATACTAAATTCTTAAAAGAACTATGTAAACTTAAGAAGGCAGAAACTTAAAGGATGTGAGAAAATGAGGGTTAGGAAGAATGTCTTTATAATCAGTAAAAAAAAATCTTCCAATAAAGTGTAAAGATGTAGGTGCATTTATAATTCTTTGTAAAAAACTAAAAATATAATTAATAAGGTCATAATGGAAGTGGGATCATCTATTAATCTCATGTCATATTATATA
>JANSVA010009477.1:0-15898 GCA_025504915.1 Erythroxylum reticulatum | reverse complement strand
AATCTGTGTGTTCGTTACTATTCCCCTCAGTCCTCTTTAGCTGCGAACCTGCTCTAATCCGGTCGATTTTCACAACACATTTAACCATCTAACATTCCAGACTATAATCATTTGGGGGAAAATTCCCCTATGAGTTCATTTTGTGTCCCTTTCCTCAAAGATTGCCTTTTAAACCTATTGGATACTACATTAATGCTTTGTTTAGGCTTAACCATATTTACAGCTCTCATGTGCAATTGGTACTCAACAATTAATTCACCTTCTTTGGCTTGATGATCATATTTGGTTAGCTCTTTGCGTTCGGCTATCCCACTAGAGTTGTTTCCCATCTCAGATTTTAATGCTCCCTTCATTGCTGGAATTAGACTCAATCTCTCTTGGGTATCCTGCTGAGTACCGCCAGTGGTGATATTGCAATTTGTCTCACTAGCTAAATGTGTAGATTGCTGCCCCATAATCAAGTTTCCAATTGACTAAACTAGGATATTTATTAGTTGTTCAAGGCTAATAGTTATTGTAATAATTGATGAATAAGCCCCTTTATCCTCCTCTGTAAGATTGTCCCTCTCAGTTGTATTAGTAAGTTTAATAAGCTGCTCATCAATTTCAATCTCAATAACGTTATAACGTTATGATCTTTGCATATTGAATGTCCACAATATTATCAGTTTTCGCATTAAGTGCATTATTCTCAATCTCAGCTAAAATAGAAACATTTTCGGACTGCTCATTCATGTCATTAAAAATAAAATTATGATCACTAGCTTGCTGGATATTCACATCATCAACTATTTCCCCATTAACTGCATTATGCTTTGAAGCCATGTTCTGCTATTCCAAAAGGATATTAGGGGAATACTCCAAATCAGCCAAATGTTCACCAATTATAGGTATATTAGCCTTTAAAATCTACTCCTCCATAACTGACTTTTGCTTCAATTCATTTCCCCTGACTTCAAGTCCTTACTAACCGACCTTGTGTTGGACCACTAGCATAAGGGATTCAACTGCTTCCCCTTTAGATGCCCCTGTTTCACCAGACCCTATAAGTTTAGAATGACTCCTTGTTTTAAACTTGTTTCCAATTGGTAGCCATGTTTTATTCCCAGTAACTAGCTTCCAAGGATAAGAAATATTCACTTCAAATTTCATCAAATCTCCATTCTCGCTTAACTTCATAATAGGCAGTAGATCAGAGAGTGAAAAGTACCTTCTCACTTCAGCACACATTTTTGCATAGCACACTTGCTCCATATTAGCTGTTTGAAGATCTATACTAATCGGTTTTCCTAGAGAGCTTGCTAAGAAACTCAAGCCATCCATAATTCATAATTCTAAAAGGATAGTTTCTATTTTACCTAGTTAAAATCAAATCATGATCTTTATCTTTAGATGAACAATGGCTTCCCACTAACATGCCACGACCCCTGTTCTAGTATTTCTTAAATTTTGCTTTCGAAGTTAAAATTGAAGATGAAAGAGTCATCGTCCCAAAGCATGACTCTCTCCAAGCCTTTCTTCACCCACCGAGCCTTTACCCAAGCTTGCACAACTGGAAAAGCTATTCGCTTATTTTAAAATACACCAACTAATGCAGAAGCCTAGAAATTAGGTTTAGCTTTAAGGAGTTCCACAGGTGGAGTTAAGATGTTTTCCTTCATGAAATTCTGAAAGTGCGTAAGCTCATCCCGATCGTATTGAATCTGTGGCCAAGATTGCTATACACTAACACTTCGGTTCACACTCATCGTATCTATCTTCAAATTGGAGTCATAAACTATCTTCAAATTGGAGTCTTATGCCATCAGATTTTGTGTAGGTGGAAGGGTGGGGAAATGCTCAAAGGGCAATGGAGAGGAGGTTTAACCCCCCTCAATGTCCATAAGCCAGGCCTAAAGACCTTTCGATGAGGGAGAGTGTTCACTGACTGGGCAGGAAGCAGTGGCTGGGAAGGAGGAGCTTAGAGAAATTGGCCTTTGCAGTCATGTAATGGCTCACTAAAATGTCTTAAAAAGACATCCTGTTGACACTGTTTCTTAAACTGACAATACCGAACAATGTCGTATAGATTCTACAGGCCATAGTTCTTATCGAAGACTACCAAACTCTGCCTTGGAACATCACCACGTCTAAAGAAGGGTAAATAATCTAAAGGTAAATCACCTCTTCTAGCTCTACCACTTTCCTGGTAGGATGTTGATTTATTCAAACTATGATGGATAACAAATCATCAAGTTTGTTGATTCCCATGTCAAATGTGTCTGTTCAAATAATGGCAAAGTATTGACTTATCAAACAAGCGTATAGTTATAAGTTAATGGTAGAAGTACAAAAGATGCTTCATTGGATATGTAAACTTTCAAGAAAAGATAAGGACAGGAATGTAATAGTAAGAGATAAATTAAGGGTGACTAACATTAATGGTAAATTAAGGGAAACAACGCTTAGGTGCTACAATCATATTAAGAGGAGACATCTTGATGCTATAGTGAGAAGATGTGAGAAGATTGTACTTAGGGATTGTCAGAGAAAAAGAGAAAGACTTAAGAAGAATTTAGGGAGTTGATTAGGAAGGATATGGCTCTGTTAGAGATTATCAAGGACTTAGACCTCGATAGAAAATTTTGGCGAACTAGGATATGAGTAAAAGATCCCATATAAAGACATTATTCTCTTTTTCTAAATATCGTTTAAACCTTTTCTTTGATTCTTATGTCTTGTGTCTAGCCTAAACACCTTAATTTATAGTACTTCCCCTTAAGTATTTTTTAATATTTGTTTTATTATTATTTATATTATTTATTCATACTCGTAATCGTACTTGTATTTGTTATTCATTTTTATTTTTATTTTTATTATAATTATATTTATTTTGAATTTCTTTATTTTTATTTTATTATATCATTTCTTTTCTAATACAATTATTATACGTATATATATATATGATTTTTATTTTCTTCAAAAAGTTCTCAAAACATTTTTTCTTTTTTTGTAGGTTTATTATAAATAGCCTCTCTAGTAATTAGGAGTAAAACTGCAAACTACTAGACCCCTTTAAACCTCACCTCAACAAGATTTCTAGTGGAATGTTGTTTTTATCGCAATATTCCAATAAAGGTCTACATTCATGAGGACCCTCTTGAATAATGGACTACTAGTGGACTTAGCTATTTGGCTAGTTTGATTTGTAAATCAATATGTATAAATCAAGAAAATGCTAAAATAATAAGGATAAACTATGCATGTCTATATATATATATATATTGGTAAGTACTATGACCCCTTTTCCAAATATCATTCTAGTGGTTATACTTAAGGAATAATTTGAGACTATAGAAGTTGTTATTAAGGTAATATATGCATGGAAACTGTATATACCAAGCCTCAAAAAATTTTGGCAGCCAACTAGTAGATTATTTAAAATAGGGCATCATTGAACTAACTGAATTGGATAGACTAAAGGAACATTTTACTACTGAGCTTAATTGCAGTGATGGTGAGATCAATAATGAGCAAAATAATGGAGCAAACTACTCTAGTAATGAAATGGCTGGAAACAAATCTAGTGATGAAGAAATAATAACTTTTAGACATATAAGTAATGCTAATCATTATGAAAATTTGGTGGAGGCTAACAAACTTCAAGATAATGAATCAATTGTAGCTAATACGGAAGTTGATCCTAGCTTACCCATTAATGGGGAATATAATATTGATTTTGAAAAAGTAGTATTTAAAAGTCAAACAAAGAGAAAAAACCTCCTACTTACAATACAAGTCAATGAAGATTATAACTTGGAATAAAGAGGGGGTCAATGCTCCCTTTAAAAACTTTTGTTGAGGGACTTCATCCGAGAACAGAAACCTGACATCATAGGAACCAAAATCAAGCAACCAAATAGAATACTTCTATAGCTACTTCAATTGCAATGGAAAGAAATAACTAATTACACTTATCACACAAATGGGAGAATTTTGGTTATTATGGTAGTGTCTCTGTGGAAATATTATTATTGTATCACTGACTAGATGGTTCATGTCAAATCCATGCATAGATCATTTAGGAAAGAATGTTCTATAATTTTCTTGTATACTCAATATGCGGCTTCTTGAGGACCTCCTTATGAAATAAACTAAGGTGATTGCCACCATTGTAAAGGAACCCTAGCTTATCACAGGGGACTTCAATTCTATTATGTAGCTAGAAGAAGTTGATTATGATAGATTAAGCAAGCAACCTTGTCTTCACCTTAGACAACATATTTCTAATATTTAGATGATAGATATTCCTGTTGAGGGTAATTTTTGTACCCGGTGTAACAATCAGTCGGGTGATAACCTAATTAGAAATAAAATTGATTATAGCCTTGCCAATTGTAATGGTTTTATGCCTTTCCCAACTGTTTCTCTCTATTCCTGCCCCAAGTCTATCGGATCACTCCTCCATTATCATATAAATCGATGAGGTAAGGATAAAAACTCTGTTAAGATTTATTAACTTTCTCATTAATCAGGCAGGTTACAATGAAGCTATTTGGAAATGTGCTATTATGGATTGTTTTGGATGTCAGTAATTTATCTATATTCTAAGCCTAAAATTATTGAAGATCATCTTTACATCCTCCATTAAAATAAAATTAGAAACGCTTATCTTCACCTACAAACCACAAAGTAGGCTTTGTATTTTAATTAATAGGATATATAAATCAACCCTTCTTTAATTGATCTTTATAATAGAGAAAAATAGGCAATGAATAATCTCTTTAGGGCCCTCGCCTTTGATTATTCACTTATAAAGTAGAGATCTAGAGTGGTGTGGCTTAAGGGAGGATATAGGAATACTGAATGCTTTCATAGAGTAGTGGTTACTAGAAAATGTATGGATAGAATTACATAAGTGGAGAAGAATAATGGACTTATCACTAATCAGAAGGGGTTATTAGAAGACGGTACATAGTATTTTTTAAAAGTGATGAACTGCCCATTAAATGTTCATTCATCCAGTGAGTTAATTAAAGACATTATAGTTAGTGGTCTCACACTAAATAAGGTTAACATCTTTGATGAAAAAGTGATTATTCAAGAGATTAAGAATTTTATCAATTCATTAAACCTCATAAAGCTCCTGGGCTAAATGGTTTTGACATCAATTTTTGTATTAAGACATAGCACATTATCTTATTTCTTATTGCAATTCAAATTAATCTCTAAGGTTTTTGATGGAATATTAAAGAAAGCCCTTTGTAATCATATTGACCATTCTCAAGCTGCCTATATTAGAAAGAATAATGGGAGATAATATACTTCTGTTTCAAGATTTGTTAAAGAATCACTCAAGCAAGAAAAGGGGTGGGAATTGCATGGTCAAAGTAAATTAGTAAATTAAAAAAGGTATATTTCAATGTAAAATGGCCTTTTCTAGTTAACATCATAAAGGATATGAATTTTCCTATTAAGTTCACTGAATTGATATAACAATCATTTTCTACCCCTAATTATCATGTCTTAGTTAATGGAGAGCCTACAAGACCCATAAAAAGTTGCATAGGAATGAAACAAGGTGATCCCACCTTACCTTATATATGTTTTCCTTAGTGATGGAAGTTCTAAAAAGACTTATTAAAAGAGTTGTTGACAAAAACAAAACCTTCAAGTTTCATTCCAAGTGTAGGAAACTTTGCATCACTAATCTAACTTTCATTATTATATTGTTTTCTAAGGCTAATAAAGGCTCCATCACTCCTATATACAACTGCTTTGAAGATGTTTAGTAGAATGCTAGGACTACATGCTAACAGATGGAAGCACGCATTTTTCATGTCTGAAAAATCAATGGACCTTAAGCAGATTAATGAAACTATTACTAGTTTTTCTAAAAAATCAACTCCTTTCATGTATCATAGTATTCCCATTGCATCAGCAAGGACTCCATATGGATACTTTAAGCTTCTATGCAGCAAGGTTCATTCCAAATTAAGCAGTTGGAGAACCAAAACATTATTTTTTGCAAGGAGAGGTCAAAAAATATCTTTCGTGCTTAACCCTATTAGCCTACATTGTGCTTCACATATGACAAAGCCTCAAGCTGTCATTAACTCCATTGATAAACTATTAAGAATATTTTTTTTGGTTTAGTAATCAATTAGGGAGGCATAATGTCTACATAAATAGGCATAGATATGCCTAGACAAGATATATAGAGGACTCAATCTAATCCTACTAAAAACTATAATATGGTTATGCTTATCAAGAGATTGTGGAGATTAGTGGACGACAAACAATCCTTCTGGACTAAACGTGTCCACAAATACTACATCAAAGACAAGAATATGTGGATATTCAATCTTACTAATCTTGCCTCCTCCACTATAAAAGGGATAGTAAAAATCAAAAACAGAATATGACTTGTAATAGCTAAAATGGTGGGAAATGGTATGGACACATATGTCTAGAGTGATAATTGGACCTCTATTGTTTCAATAGAAAATGTCATTGGAATATCATCTTTAAGGAATATTTTACATCAAAAAATAAAAGTGGTTGAGGCCTTTGCTTAGAAGGTTATCATTCTCAATAATAATGTCCATCTATAGCTACATTAGGAAATTCTAAACATATGAATACAAGGGATATAAATATTTGGAAGCCTTTGAGTAATGTAAGTTTTAAAAATTTGTTACGCAGAAGGTTTTACCAACAGCCTTAATCTAAAGTTACATAGTCCAAAATTATGTGGTGCAAACATGCACTTCTTAGAGCCTCCATCACCTGTTGGAAAGCTATCAAATAGAAGCTACCCACTAAACCTAATAAATTTATTATGATGCCAAATAAATGAATGGTGTTGGAAATTTTCAATTAAATCATCCACCAGTTGAATGACAACATATCATACAATGAAGCTCTAATATTCCTCTAAAGGAGGAGCATGACAAATGGTGTTTCTATGTCACATTATCTTATCTAGTCTTATGCATTTAAGATGAAAAAAAAGGCATTTATTTAATGATGTTTTTTTGAATACACAGAAATTTTATAAACAGGTATGTTAGAAAATAAACCTTCTCATTGCAACATTCAGTGGTAAGAATCATATAACTAATGAAAAGTTAATAGCTACAACAACAACTACAAAGCTAAGAAAGTTGAACTTATTATATAAGAACCAATATATAAGAACCAATCGGTGAGTTAAAAATGAAACATACAAACTTACCTTGCTGTCAAATGTTGGTCATGAAATATGACGAGTGTCTTGAGGTGTACATGTATAAAGAACTCTATGTACTCTTGTATTTGTTAACACTATTTGAGATGGTACAAGAGGAGAAGTTGCTAAATCTGGAAGTTTCTTAAAGTAAATAGTGACAGGTGAGAATTAAATTGAGTTTATTGAGGACATGTATCTTTCTTGGGTGGTATTATTATCTAATGACACTTAGTGTGTTGATGACATCCTTCTGGTATGCACTTTCGTGTAGATTTATATAGAAGCCTATGATATGTCCTTTTGACTCCATGTATTACAAACAAGAGCACATTTCCTCTATAGAAATGAACTTATTTCAATTTTTTTTAAAACATAAGTTTAGAAGTTAAAAATTTTTAGAGAATAAAGTAAAGAAGAGTTAGAAACTAGGTTGGACTCTACAAATTTTACCACTCTAAGGTCTAATAGAATGGGGATTAGAAATGTAATGATAAATGAATTCACACTTCAAGTTTGGTAGATAGTTAGAGAGATATTCTATATAGTAGCCATATCTATGCTAATCCTAGCATGGATTTCAATATCCATATTGAAAGTTAAAGGGTTTTTCATAAAAAGTGTGAATATCATATGCCTTATCTTGAAAAATTATTAAGTTCCTTTTCCTTCATAAGTATAGATACAATAGCATAAAACTATTTTGAATATATTTAGATCTCTTTTATAATTATATTTGATTTCCTTTACCTATTCCACTTTCTTCTCCCAATTATTTTGTGTGCATATAATTATGTAAACATACAATGTTTGATTAAAATAATTTTTTAGAGAAGTAGCAATTTAAGAATAAATAATTAAGAGATTTTGAATCATAGTTGCATAACTTTCAACATGTTTGTGTTAGTAAGTTGCCTCTAAGCCTATCCATTGTATTGATCCTTTATTTAATTGCTAATGACAGAGTGAATGAAGCTTTGGGCACATTTTTCTTAAACTAGATTAGTTTCCTCCTTATAACTATATGAGAATTTTCTTTAAAGATTTGTATACAAGTGTTGTTTATGAAGACTTTGGAGTTATGTCATTTCCATATCATTTTGACCTCCAGCCCTTGGTTGGTATATTGATAAGTAGTAAGGACATCATGGAACATAATCCTCTAAAGGTATAATGTTATTCATCACTTAATAGATGGATTATACATTTGAGTTTATCAAAATTTAATATTTTATAAAAAGGACCACTATCATTCTAGTTATCAAACCAAAATATGGTTGCTCTTTAATTTCCAGAGTAATAATCTTTATTTCTTAACAGAGTAAAACTTTAAACTTCAATATTTGGTTAAGAGTCTAGGAGTTATTCACCTACTCCATAAGTTATAAACTTTAAAAATATAAGTGCATATCCAAATAACCCAGATTGACCTCAGTCATTAAAAATTTTCCATATCCTTTTAGATAGTAATTTGATAGTACTCCTTTTGAAATAGATGCCTAGTCTATGTTCTTCTTTGGAAGTATAAACTTCAACCAATTTACTTTAGCCACTAATAAATTGACTTCCTTACCTCACTTTAAGAACTTCTAAGGAGCAGTTTAAGTTATTTTACCAATTTTTGAGTAAGAAACAAATGATAACTCTAATAGATATCAAGATTGTTTAGCACATCAAGATTGTTTAGCACAGAAGAGACTAGATGGGTTCTTCATACCTAAGAGAGAAATATTTTATTCAAATGCTCTATTCTTTTTTTAAGTGAATCAAATAAAGGCTAATGATCACTGAAAAAAAATCCTTAGGGCTATAACTGTTATTTTTAGGAACTTGAATGGTAGCTACAAATGCCTAAAAGATAAAGCTTTCAAGATCTATGCAATATTTTCCTTTAAATCAATAGAGAGATAAAAACCAAATTTACCTTGTTTGATAAAGATCCTTAAAAACTTATTGAATAAGAGTTGAATTAGTCTTTATTTGATTAAAGGACAACTCCATAAAAAAAACAAAAGAAAATCATCAATGAATGATAAGGTAAATAGTTTTAATTCCTTACATTTATGGTGGTATTTGAAGATTTTCTTTCATTTAATGGTGAAGCTATTAGCCAAATTAAAGCTTTAATGCAAAATAAGAATAACTAAAGGGATAATAGATCACCTTAAGTTATTTGGTTCCATTAAAAGCCAAAATAGGTTTCCCATTAACTAGAATACTATAAAAAGGAGTTGTAAAGCACTATTCCAACCAAACTAAGAATTAATAGGAAAAGATAAAAGTTGTCATTGCATCAAGAAGAAATATTTAGTTTATAGTATCATATTCTTTACGAAAGTCAATTTTCATGGAATAACTTTTTATAAACCTTTTAATTTGATAACCTTTAAATAATTATCATACTAATGGAAAGTTTTCACTTAAACTTTAACCTTGTACAAAATCTCCTTATTTGGGGTTAATAATATGCTCAATATAACTTTGAGTCTTATTGCTAACATCTTTGATATGATCTTATATAGGAAATTACAACACAATATAGGCCTATAATATTATATGGAGTCAGGATTTGGAGTCTTAGGGATGAGACATACAAACATTTTATTTAATTCTTTAAGTATCTTTTCATTTAAGAATAATTTATAAATAAATTTTGATGCCATACTTCTTGCCAAATGCCATTATTTATAAAAAAAAAAGGCATTTAACCCATTTGGATATGAAGCCTTATATAGATTCATAATAAAAATAACTTACTCATTATCATGAGTGTTGAAAGGCAAAATAAGCACCTCCCATTGCATTTGTCTTAATTATTGAGGTATAAATTTCTAATAATCTAAAAATGAGAAGATATGTTAGAATAAGACCTGGATGAGTTTCTAAAGTAACCATAAGAAAAGTATTTTAGGTTAAATTGCCCACTAACTGTTTCTCCATTTAAGTTCTTCGAAAAGCATATTCTTGATATGATATATCTTCAAGCATACCAATTTGAATATAGGAAGTTATTGAACCTAGAGTACTTCAGAGTATAGATCCTAAAAGGACTATATTACTATGTTTATTAATGTTATTCAAACTAAGAAATTAAGTAAAATAAGAATTTATGAAGGATAAGTTGAATTAATAAACTAACAAGATAATACAATTAAATTGATAAAAAGAAATTAATAAGATAAATGCTAAGGCTTTGGGATTCACTTATATGAAATTCTAATTATAGTATGAGATTACTTATCTAAGTTGAAATAACAATTAGCATAAAGTATCTATTATAAAATCCCAATACCATAGAGTATATACACGAACATCCAGAGGACATTCAAGTACATATCCTATGACAATGGTATGTTAAAGCAAACATAATCTCTTGAATGACATCATAAAGAATATACAATACTTAAAATTTTCATCACTTCATTTCGTTCATTGACAAAAGTTTACACTGTATTCATTGAAAAAAATATTTACAGTCCTTATACAAAAGTTTTATATGAAAAGAAACTACGAATTATAAAACTATAACTCCTTTAATGTCAACTAACAGACCTTTAAATCATAAGTTAATCTAAAATATTCCTCTAGACAATCTTAAGAACTAGGTCTCTTTTCTCGTACCTGAAAAGCCACGTTGTAATTTTTTTTTAGTTTTATGAACTCAATGAGTGAACCATCATTCATGATCTCACTTAGGTCAAATACACAAATATCACACAATCAACCAATTTCACAAACATTCTTTCAGAAAATGAATAACCCAATCAATCACATTATCATGGCATATCACTTAATCATAATTTCAGAAAAGATTTCATGATAATATATTTCATAATCATAAGTATACAAAAGCAGATGCCTATGAGACTCTAGATTTGTTATTATTTATTATGATCAAATGCTTTTTAGATATAGATACTGGCCCATTGGGCTCTGTTAGATACAAAAATCACAGAGCAAAGCTCTATGTGTAGAATTCTGAGCTTAAAGCTCTTTCAGACTTACGCCTTTATCTGAACATGCATTTTATGAAATGTATCAAATAAAAAAAATATGCCATGTACAGCATTCATTTATGATGCACAGTCAGAATCTCATATTTGTAACTTTCATTGAGAATACATATATCATTTAGAATTTAGACGAAAACAAAACACTTCTAATATATTCCCGAATATCAAACTCCTCATACCATTAAAGTTCAGAATTTATAAACAAATCACAATCAATTCATTGTTAGATCAATATACAAGAATTAAATAGAAATAGAAATAAATCAATCATAGTGATATCATCTAGGTTGACTCACAGTACGCTCCCGTATATGTTATTATCTGGATGGTCTAGCAATGTTGGAATAATGACGTACCTCTTAAGCATCTAAATACACATACATTGTACATATTACTAACTTGATCAATCAAATACATATTCAACTATGCACATATATATGTGCCATGTGCAATGTATGCTCAATGACTATCCAGTGTATGTTTCCTTAATCACAATTCATAATCATTCAAACATTATCACTTTAATATGTCTTGTTAACACTTAGGTTAATACCTTAAATACACTTGATCATGTTCAATTCATTAACCATAAATTCAATAACCCTTTTCTAACATCATAAGGATTCACAAAATTCCCAATTCTCATTCATTCCTTCCTAATGCATTATTCATAACCTTTGGAATACCTTTGAATTTACAAGAACATCTTCATTCCTTTAGCACTCCATTCCAAACTTTGATAAATTGATATCAAACCATCTTTTCCTTAAGGTATAACATTAATTATCAATCAAAACTTATCAAACATTTAGCCAACTTTTTAACATCAAATTAGGTTCATTTAAACCCCAGTCAAGTCTAAATGCATCATAGTTAAGTATGTTACCCTTAATTGGTTCAAGAATCACACAAAAGAACATTCTTTACTATCATGCAATTTCTACAATCATATATGGCTTCCCACAATCGTGGGATGGATTATCCAAAAGTTCCCATCCAATTCCTTCATTAGTTTTGCAGATTTTCTTAGGGCAAGTTTCGGGTCAATTTTGTATAGCCATTTTGACAAGGAAAATGAAGTAATAAGGCCATACATTCTTTTAAAAAACATGTTCCCATATATCATAAGGCATGTAATACATTTGCCTAATTAATCAGCTACCACTAGTCCACATATTAGGTTGCCATTTGTCCCTACTAAATCAGTTCACATGTCATTCCAAGATTGGTCCACATGTCACATAATAATTGGTCCAATTGTCATTTAATTACTAATTCATTTATCACACATTTAACTATGACAAATGCCACTCAATTTAAGGCTTATTCACCCTAGTTTTCATATAACAATTTACTCCACCACTTAACATTTGTCCTAGTCCAAATTTACATTTAATTCATTAATTTCCTAATCCATAACATTAATTCCAATTTACTAATTGAAATCTAATCATACCAAAATTTAAGACATTAATTCATAATTCAAATCATGATCATTTAACATTTTTTCATACCCCAGAATAAGTCAATTGTGTGCATATGCTAACTTATAATGTGCACAAATATCAATTTATGTATGAATACTAAAGTTATGCATGTATATGCAATATTTAATCTAGGGTTAAACCCTAAGCATATTCTGAAAAAAAATGGGATTTTACAATTCCCCCTTAAGAAATTTTATTGGAACCCATTTCCGAAGGCCAACAATCGCTCTGATACCAAACAATGCTAGACCTCGTTTCTGGAGCCCAGTATTCTCTCTCCAATATCACAAGATGTTGTGCCCTGTTTCCAAAGCCCAACTATCGATCTGGAGTCGAAAAATGTGAGCAGGTTTCCTTGTAGGGTTATTCTAATGAACCCTCACTTTGTCGTCATCTCATAAGGGTGGCTTGCCCACGGCAGCCCATCACCAACATCACAATTTGACTTCTCCAAGCCAATTGTAGCTCTATGTCTCTAATTTATTTTAAAACAAGGACCTTCACATTCAAAGCTCTATAGCTCAAGATATGCTTAAAAATCGAAAGTGTGTTCATAACCTAATTATGCCCCCCCCTCTGACCGATCCCTCTTTTTCCTTCTATCAATCTCTTTCAATCGACCTCAAAAGCTACCAATTTTATTGAGAGATAGGAAAATGTATTGGGAATCTATCTCTTCAAGAATCACTTAATTTGGAGATTGAGATAGAATCAACCATGTTCAAGTCATTAATCATGTTACACCTATCTCAGAACAATTAGCATAACTTTCACTATAGATTTCAGATTAAGGTTTTCTTTAAATGGCTTCGAATAGAACTTCCAGATCTACAACTTTTGTGAAGACCTGGAAGGCAAATTCTATTGTTTAAAGGGTCAAAAATGGGACCAGACAATAGGATCAAGTGAACAGTGCACCAGACGAAGCGCCCTCACCAGACAAAGCTCACTCACCAAACAAAGCGAACTCACCAGACGAAGTGCACTCATAAGATGAAACGCACTCACAAGACGAAGCGTCCTCATTAGATGAAGCACAATCACCAAATGAAGTGTAGTCACTAGATGAAGTGCACTCACCAGACGAAGTGCACTCACCAGACGAAGCGCACTCACCAGACGAAGCGCACTCTGTGCACTCACCAGACGAAGCGCACTCGCCAGATAAGATGCACCTATCAAACTAAGCGCACTTGCAAGATGATTCATCCATACCAGACGAAGCATCCTTGCAAGACAAAGCATCTTCACAAGATGATATGACATCATCAGACAATACATCCTAAACTCCTCAGCCTCTCCACTTACAAGGACCATAATTATTGACTCTGATATCCAAAAATTACATACTTTATACCATTGGAAAGCTAGATACAGCTTTCCATAAGATAACTTTGACTAATTTAGCCTAAATTAGTCCAGTTACTTCCATTAAAGTCGGTACACAATTTATACACCTATGAAAGACTTAGATTATGAAATGCACAAGTACAAAAGAAACACGCATATATACCTGGGGAACTTTTTAGTTTTAAACTGATTTGACAAATCCACAAAATCTCATACATAACTTTATTTACATAATAAAATTATAACAAGGGTTTAACTCAAAATATAACATATATAGGATGCTCAATATTTACATGTTTATGAAACTATCCAAAAGTGATTAAACTAACTTAGTTACAAAAGTTTCTAATATCTTCGAGTTTCCGATGCCTTGCAAGGATTGATAACCTCCTCGTTCTGCATTTGAGGAGAGAATAATAAGGAGAGCTACACAGCTCAGTGGCTAATATATGTATGGCCATTAGCAATTGAATTCAAGCCTATATGTATATATATGCGTATATTCAATAATTCTAACTTTCTTCAATTTAGTTTAACACTCATAACATATAACACTCAAATGCATCGTATATGACAAATTAAAAATGCAATGCACAACAAATGGCTTAAGGGTTTCATGGAAACAGAATGGAGAAACCGAAGTTTACCTCATGAACAGAATGAGTCCAATTTCGGAGCTCATATGTCACAAGCGGGCAGCCGAAAGAAGGCTCTTGTCAACATGCACGTGACGAACACAATGGTTCCACTCTCGCCCAAACAAAAATACATAATCATGCTCAAAATCGTGTTATCATATGCTCATAATTTCATGTTTTTTCTTCTTTTCGTTTAATTCAAAATGTTATATCCTCTTTCAAGGTATAACATAAACATAATGCAATATGCATTTTCAATCAAGTCACAACAATTCAATTTAAAGAAAATCCATTTCAAGAAATCACATACACACACATAAGTAAGAATTTGCCTAATTACACAATAACCATAAATAAGTTACCCACCTATTTAGCTTGCAAAAATCCAAGTCAAGCCTACGTTTCCTTTGCTCTTGAGTAAGATTCCGTTAGTTTCCTAAAACAACCAAGGTCCCATTTAAAAAAACATTCCAATAAAATTCTTAAATTTCAAAAATCACAAATTCTCAGCAATCACAAATTAAACTCAAATCTAACCTACCTATAGTCCATCTAGGTTAGAAAACCTAAGATTTAGTTTAGAAACCCTAAAATCAATTGGGTTCTCCTAATCCATCTTCTTCCCACACAAACCTCTTTTCTCTCTAACTCCTTCATCCTCAATACAATCCATTCCTTTAATAAAGCAAGAAGAAAAGATGGTTAACCTACTTTAACAAACTTCATTTCTCTTCTTTTCTTTTTCACCGAAACCTCTCTTCTTCTCTCCTATTTTTGTTCTTTAGTATTTGGTTCTCACGACACTCTCTTCCCTTCTTCTAATTCAAGCCCTTTTGTTTGGTCTTTTTCCTATTTTGCCCCTCATTAAACTTGGCTTTCCATATTTACCCCTTCTTTCATTTAACACAAACCTACTAACCTTGACATAATTATAACTCCAAAATTAAATTTATCTAAACCTCAAAACTATTTCAAATCATGCTTAACTTAAAGAAAAACAATTTTTAGGGTCCAACAACTCTCCCCCTTTAAAGAATTTCGTCCTCAAAATTCTTACTTGAGACATTGAAGAGGTGTGGATACTTCTCCCTTATAGCCTCCACGGGTTCCCACGTGGTCTCTTCTGTAGAATGGTTCTTCCACAAAACTTTAACTAGCTTCATAGTCTTGTTTCTCAAAACCTTTTCTTTTGAATCTAAGATC
>JANSVA010009459.1:0-15898 GCA_025504915.1 Erythroxylum reticulatum | reverse complement strand
AATCAGAGAGAGCATTCTTTGTATTCTTTTAAGGGAAAGTAATATAAAGTTGGTCTTTTGACCGTATCTCTGTGTGTTTTCTTGTTGGCTATAATCTTTGTTGCTTCCACATTGTTTCTTTGAGTGTGTGCGAGGTAAACACTTCGAGGGTGGGGAAAGGCTAAGTCTTACTTTAACGGATCTAAGTGAAACTGCCATACAAAGGGTGTGAGCGAGCAACTTCGGGTGAAAGTTTGAGTCTCCAAGGTTACCTTTGTAACAACCTTAATCCTGAAACTCAACGGCTGACAAAAGGTAGCGCTTTAATTGGAGAGCTCGAGAAAAAAACTCAATTGGCTCCAACTAGAACTTTCGATTTTGAGTCTTATATGGGAGCGGATTAAGAAATTGAGTCTTATTTCTAATTGTGATGGAAATCATGTATGCCCTATCAACCACAACTCAGAATCAGCAAAAAGAGATGAAAAATTTTGAAGTCAGAAGATGTATGTGTGTCGGTGTTTGAAGGAGATAAAGAGAGAAGGAGGAGAAGTTCTCGATAGTTCTTACAGCAGAAACAAAGTGACTTGGCTTAAGACACATTTACTTGACACATACTATACTGTCGTATTACATACAAGTCAGAAGCAAAACGCAGCAACGGCAATGTAAAATGCACAAAGCAGCTTTAACATCTGAAGCAAACTAAAGAAGCAGACACATACATAAAACGCATAGCATAAGATGATTCATTAAAGACTCACGTGGGAGGCACATAGCATGCATCTGATCCATGCTATCCAAAAGCCACCTTCTTCTTCACCTATAAAAGAAGCAAATCAAGCATCAAACAAAGGACTAAAATACACAGAAAATTCATCTTTCATATTTCAGATTGTATTCTATATCAGAGTGTGTGAGAATTAGAGTGGAAAATCATCAAAGAGTGCTAGAGTACTAAACTGTATGTACTGGGGAGTTTTTAGACTCTTTTGCAAGTGTTTACATAAACACTCAATCTCTGTACAATTTTCTCTTCTTCTTAATATAGTGGAACCACTACAAGTGAGATCCTTGGATATAGATAGTTTTAAACTATCGAACCAAGTAAATCTGATCTTCTTTACATTCTGCTCTTTACTTATCTACAAAGCTAACACTTCTTTATTAGTTTTTGTTATAACAAGATAACAGTACAGCACATCTATCCCATCAGAAGTGGTATCAGAGCATCATAAACTTCCTGGGACATTTCTTAGTCACTTCAAGCATTAAAGAATCATCAAGAGCAGTAAGTAAGTAAAAGTCTTTTAAGTTCTTTAAACTATAGTCATAATGGTAGGAAAAGAAAAGGATGTTTTTACTGGAAAAGAAGACTTTACCATCTGGATATTCCAAATGGAAGCTCTTCTTGAATCATATGATTGTTATGGAGCTATAAAAGATCAGTATGATCTAAAGACTGATCCAGTAAAGGAGCTTAAAATGCAAAGACTTGCATATTACAAGTTAATGCTACACTTATCACCAACAGTAATAAGAAAAGTGCAGAATTGTAACACTGCACAGAAGCTTTGGACTAAACTTGATGAACTTTATGCAAAGAAGTGTCATCTTGTTGAAGTGTCTTCCTAACAAGATGACACTTCTTCACAATCTTGCTAACTATAAGATGAATACCTCTGTCTCCTTAGATGACAACTTAGACTATTTCTTTAAGCTAGTTCAAGATTTAAAAGCTACAGATGAGAAAATATCTGAGGAGCATCAAGTTGTAGTGATTCTAAAGGCTTTACCTTCTGAATTCAATGCATTCAAGAAGGTAATTAAGCATGTTAATGGAGAATCCCTCACTGTAAAGAGGGTGTTCGACTCACTAATGGAAGAAATAGTAAAGGTTAACCCTTTTAAGAAAGAGGTAAAAGTGATGTTTATAGAGAATAATTATAAAAAGAAATCTTATAAAAAATTAGCAAGAAAGGAAAGTGGCAGAAGGAAAGTGGAAAGGAAAAGTACACCAAGGAAGATGATGAAAAGAAGAAAAAGGAAAAAAGAAAGAAGTACTTTTGCTGTGATAAGGAAAGACATTTTGTAAGGGATTGTAGAAAGAAGAAGAGGGATAAGGCTGCAGAAAGCGGAGTTTCAGGAATGTGGAAAACCAGAAGATTCTAATGGTGATGAAATTCTAGCAGTCACGGAGGACAGTGAAGACCTTAGGAGTGGATTTTTTATTCAGGGTATACAATGCATGTTACTCCTCATAGAGACTGGTTCACTACATTTGATCCAGTCACTACCAAGGTTAAAATGACATATTCTGGGCAGCAAAAGATAGACGGGATTGGAAGTGTTTCCATCAACATGTTTGATGGAAAGAGAAGGATCCTAAGTAATGTCAGATTTGTGCCTAGAATAAGGAGGAATCTGATTTCTGAAAGTTTGTTTGATAAGCAAGGTTTTTAGATCAGATCAAAAGATGGACTAAGAGAAATCCTAAGGGATGGTAGAGTCATTATTAGAGGAGTGGAAAGAGGTGGGCTAGGCTATACTATGTTATAAGCCCAACAGAAATCAATCAAATTTCAGAAAATGAAAATCATGAACTAACCAAGCAATGGCATACAAGGTTGGGTCATGCAGGGAACAAAAGCTTGTTCCATATCTCTAAACAAGGTTCTAATCCCTGAACAAAAATTACAGAAATTGGAATTCTATGAATCTTTTGTGCTAAGAAAGCATCATAGATCAGGTTTTCAAAAGGGAGCTCAGAGAGCCACAAAGATCATGGAGTATGCTCACAGTAATCTCTAAGGGCCAGCTTAAGTGCCCACAGTAGGAGGGAACTTATACTTTATGTCCATTATTGATGACTGATCTAGAAAGTGATGGGTATATCCTATGAAGAGAAAGGGTGAAGCACTAGAGAATTTCATAAGATGGCATACTCTTATGGAAAATCAGACTGGGAAGAAGTTGAGATGCCTAAAGACTGACAATGGATTAGAGTCCTATAATAAAGAGTTTGAGGAGTATTGTAGCAAGAAAGGAATCCTAAGGCACAAAACAGTAAGATCTACACCTAAATAGAATGGAGTTGCTAAGAGACTTAATAGAACTCTCCTAGAAAAGCAAGGTGCATGTTACTCTCTTCAGGTTGCTCACACTCTTTATGGGGAGAAACAATTAGGGCAGCAACCTACCGAGTTAATAGGCTTCCCACATCTGCTAATGATTATAAGACTCTACAAGAGGTTTAGAATAGTAAGAAACCTAACCTAACTCACCTTAGGACTTTCGAATGTACAGCTTATGCACATCAGAAAGAGAAAAAATTGGAACCTAGAGCAATCAAGGGAGTTTTCCTAGGCTATCCAGAGGGGGTTAAGGGATACAAGATCCTACTACTCCAAAAGGGAGGCTATAAAACAATCATAAGCAAATATGACACCTTCAAGGAAGATGAATTCCCTCTGCTGAACAAAAGCTTCATAAATTCAGACTCCCAAAGGGAAATTCAAGAGCAATTAAGTTCACAGAACCAATTAGCCCCATTTTATATACCACCAGAACCTGATGAAGGTGGCACTACACAATCTACAAATGTGGAGCCTATACAAGGCATTACACATCATCAACATGGAATAGAAGAGGCTGAAGGTGTGGGTGAAGAAGAAACCTCACACCCAACTTCGGATGATGTTTAAGGAAACCTACAAGACTATCAACTCACAAGGGACAGGCAACCAAGACTAAGAATTCTTAATAGGGGGTACACTGAACTAAACTTGGTTGAATTTGCATGCTTCATAGCTGAAAATGTAGAAATAAGGCTCCAGAAACTTATGAAGTAGCCATGAGAAGCAAAGATGCAAAACAGTGGAAAGAAGCTTGTGAGAGGGAATATTCTTCATTGATGAAGAATATGACTTGGACTTTAGTCCCTAGACCTCTAAAAGCTAAATTAATTGAGAACAAATGGTTGTTCAAATTAAAAGAAGGAGTGACAGAAGCAAAACCTGAGATTTACAAGGCTAGGCTTATAGTTAAGGGGTTTAGACAGAAGGAAGGGATTGATTACAAGGAGATATTCTCTCCAGTATTCAAATTCAAAACAATTAGACTTATTCTAGTTCTAGCTACACTATATAACTGGGAAATCCATTAAATAGATGTCAAGACAACCTTCCTATATGGAAACCTTAAGAATACAATTTACATGAAGCAATCAGTCAGATTTGAGGAAAAAAATAAACTAGACTATGTCTGTCTATTATAAAAATCCCTATATAGGCTTAAACAAGCACCTAGACAATGGAACAAGAAGTTCTATGAAGTTGCTGCTAGTGTGAACTTCACTAGAAGTTCATATGATTACTTCCTATACTTTAAGGATCTAGGAATGACTAAAGTAGTCTTTATGTTAGTCTATGTAGATGACCTAATCATCACAGGGAAGGACTTGAATAGAATTCAAGAAATAAAGTTTGATCTATGCCTTCATTTTAAAATAAAAGACCTAGGAGAAGCTCAGAAGCTTCTAGGAATGCAAATAATCTGACGTAGGAGGAAAGGAAAGCTTTGGCTTGTTCAAAGCAATTACATAAGAAAGATCCTAGATCAATTCAATATGAAACAAGCTAAGCCTACTTCAGTACCCTTAGGAGCACATCTACATATGGTTTCTGACAAGTTTCCTAAGAATGAGGATGAACAGAGAGCTATGGCTCACTATCCATATGATGTAGGTGTTGGAAGTTTAATGTACCTTATGTTATGCACAAGGCCTGATCTAGCCTATGCTATTAGTATCCTAAGTAAATTCATGGTCAATCCAGGTTTAGAACACTGACAAAGGTTCAAGAGTGTTCTCAGATACATATCTGGAACAATAAACTACGGATTATGTTTCTCTAAAACAGAACTAACTAAATGCAATTCCTTGTCTTTATATGGTTATGTGGATCCAGATTATGCAGCAGATAAGGACACAAGAAAGTCAATCTCAGCACATGTTTTTACACTATCGACAAACACAATCAGTTGGAAATCACAACAGCAATCAGCAATCAGCAATGAGTTTATCAACTACAGAGGCAAAGTATTATGCTATCACAGAAGGAGTAAAGGAGTTAACATGGCTGTCAGGAATGCTAAAAGAAATTAACATATACATCACAACACTAGTATCATATATGGATAATCAGAGTGCTTGGTACCTTAGTCAAGATCCAGTCCTCCATGAAAGATCCAAGGGACAGAATCACTTTTTTAGAGACAGAATCACCAAAGGGACCTTCAATCTGGAGAAAATCACAGGAGAAAGAATTCCATCAGATTTCGAGACAAAGGTTTTAACTCAAAAGAAATTCATTTTCTGTAGGGAATACTTACAGATTAATGAAGCCCCTTGATTCTGAAGCTAGATCTATCCGATCTCACTAGTGTGGCAAAAATTAGGGTTTCAAATTTTTCAAAATCACTATCAGGTTTTTGATTTAAGATGAAGATTGATAGAATAGGAGGGAAAAATATGATGGAAATCATGTATACTCCATCAACCACAACTCAGAATAAAAAAAACAAATGAAAATTTTGAAGTCAGAAGATTTATGTGTGTTAGTGTCTAAAGGAGATTAAGAGAGAAGGCGAAGAAGTTCTCGATAGTTCTTACAGCAGAAACAAAGTGACTTGGCTTAAGACACATCCACGTGACGCATACTACATTGTCGTATTACATACAATTCAGAAGCAAACCACAGCAACGACAATGTAAAACATACAAAGCAGCTTTAACATCTGAAGCAAACTAAAGAAGTAGACACATACATAAAACGCACAACATAGGATGATTTATTACAGACTCACGTGGGAGGCACATAGCATGCATCTGATCCATGCAAACATATTCGAAAGCCACCTTCTTCTTCACCTATAAAAGAAGCAACTCAAGCATCAGACAAAGGACTAAGATACACAGAAAATTCATCTTTCATATTTCAGATTGTATTCCATATTAGAGGGTGCCAGAATTAGAGTGAAAAATCATCAAAGAGTGCTAGACTACTAACCTGTGGGTACTGGGGAGTTTTTAGTCTCTTTTGCAAGTGTTTACATAAACACTCAATCTCTGTACAATTTTCTCTTCTTCTTGATATAGTGGAACCACTACAAGTGAGATCCTTGGACGTATATAGTTTTAAACTATCGAACCAAGTAAATCTGGTCTTCTTTACATTCTGCACTTTACTTATCTGCAAAGTTAACAATTCTTTATTAGTTTTTGTTCTAACAAGATAACAGTACAACACATCTATCCCAACACTAATACAGGTATAACATTTACGAAAGCATTTGACTGGCTTTTAAGTTATCTGCACACTGGTTCCCTTCTCGATGCATATGTTGCACTTGCACCTCCCATTCTAGTTGGATGAGCCCACAGGTACCTAACAGTAAAAAAGTATTATTTGGAAAAACTGTACTGGAAGAGGAAAGGATATTAATGACTTCTAGAGAATCCACTTCTAGAATGACTCAGCGGTACCCTAGCGACCAAGCCAAGGTTAGGCTCGAGTGGATTCCCCAGAGTTCTATAGCCAGCGACGATCCTCATCCAATATGCTGTATAAATCCTCCGCACCACTGACCATTCTTATCGTGAATTAAACCACCAGCGGTAGCAATGGACGGTCCGTGTTTAACCATTCCATCCGTGTTAATTTTGACCCAGCCTTTTGGTGGTTTGTTCCACCTAATGAGACTTCCCATCGAGAGACCCTACGTTGGAAACACACAGTTTTCCACCATCTTTGCTCTCACTATCCACTCCATATACTTCATAATTGCTCTCTGACCTTCCTCTAGCCATGCAAAGTCAGCTTTAAAAAGACTTTTGTTACGCCAATACCAAAGCATCCAGCAGGCGACTCCAAAGATGGTAGCCCAGTCCCCTTGTAATGCTCGAGTGTGTTTCATAAGGTTTGATCCCACCCATTCTTTCACATCTTGTTGAAAGAAGGTCGTATCAACCACCCTGGAGGGGAATTTTCTCCAAAAAGCTTGTACTCACGAGCAGTCACGGATGACATATAGTGTAGACTCCTCCTGTCTACATATATGACAACTGCTATTTGTTGTAATGTGACGAACCATTCTTTGTTAGTTGTTCAGGAGCTTTTCCTTACTCACCAACCAGAGGTAAGCCCTGATGCACTGGGGCCCCGCCCATTTCCAAATTAGGTCCCAGAGTCTAGCATTAGCATCCGTGTTGCTCCCCTTGATAAGGTCGTAGGCTGATGCCACTGTGAATCTACCATTCTCAGTTTGACCCCACCTCATGGTATCTTCCTCTGCTTCATTAGCAAGAGGGGTTATTTCTGTGATATCCATACATACTAAGGCAGGTAGGTATTGCTGGAACAATTCCCACTGCCAGTGGCCCACTTCATTAATCAAGTCCGCTACTTTAGCATAGAGCACATTGTCGGGAATAGGAGATGTCTCCACTAAAAAGAGAGGGCCCCAATCCTTCGCCCAATTATCTAGCTAAAAGGAAATGCGCCTACCATTGCCTAACTGCCATTTCAAACCTTGACGTACAAAATGCCAAATTGCTGAAATTCCTTTCCAAAAGTACGAAGCTCTGCTCCTATCTACCGTATGAGGGACATGGTGCGACACCATATGATATTTAGCCCCAACTATCTTGACCTATAAGGTGGAAGGTTGGGTAATCAAAGCCCAACCCAACTTTGTCAGAAGAGCATCGTTGGAGGACCTTACGCTTAATGCCTAAGCCTCCTGCCTTTTTAGGCTGACAAACTGCCTCCCAATTTACTAGGTGTACTTTCCTCTGTTCTACCGTGGAGCCCTAGATAAAATTGCCCATAATTTTCTCCAAGTCATCACATAGTTGCCTCAGTAGTCTCACAGTTTGCATCATGTAGACAGGAAGGGTCGATATCACAGACTAGGTTTATGTGACTCGTCCCACTAGCAAACAATTGCCTGGCACTCCACCCTGTCAATTTTTTGTAGGCATTATCTAGTATATATTGGTAGGTGTGATGCGTGATGTACTCATGAAGCAAAAGAACTCCTAGGTATTTACCCAGATTATACGTGCTCTTGAAGCCCAGGGTTTAACTGATTCGATTAACATTTTCATGAGATATGCTCTTGGAAAAGAAAATCCAAGTTTTTTCTATGTTAACTTTCTGTCCAAAAGCCTTACAAAACTCCTCCAGAGTCTCTATGATTACTTGCGTCTGGGACTCCGTAGCTTCGGCGAATAAAGCTAGGTCTTCGGTGAAGAATAGGTGGGAGATAGGAGGCCCTGTAGGGCTCAGTTTGAGCGGCCTCCATTGACCTAGTCCAACTTTTCTCGAAATAAGCTAGCCTAACCGTTCAATGTATACGACAAAAAGATAAGGCGATATCGGATCACACTGTCTAATACCCTAGAAGGCTTGAATGGATCTGAAATTGTACCCTATCAGGCTACTTGCATAGACACGGTCGTCACACACTATATAATGACCCATAATAAGTGCTCCGATAACCCTATGTCTTCTAAGGTGTTTTGAATGAAGTCCCACCGAAGTCGATCGTAAGCTTTTTCCAAATGTACTTTGATCACAAAATAACCCTTCTTCCTATGCTTTTTTCACATCGAGTGAATGACTTCCTGAGCAATGATGATATTGTCGGTTATTTGGTGGCCCGGAATAAAACTGCATTGATTCTCCTTTACTAGAAAATCCAGATGAGTTTTCAACTTATTAACAACGATTTTGGAGATTATCTTGGAAATCACGTTACAGAGACTAATCGGTCGAAATTGGGCGATACTCGTCAAAGAGGGGGCTTTAAGAATTAAGACTAGGATGGTGTGATTTAACTCCTTTTCCCAGCATTCCATCCTAAAAACTTCCTGTATATAATCTACGACTTTGGGGCCGACCTGCTCCCATTGTTTTTAAAAGAAAAGGGCATTGAACCCATCAACCCCGGGGCCTTGTTAATATTTATGCAAAAAACCACATTTTTTAATTTCAGTGGGGTGTATTCGTAGGTCTAATTCTTGGAGACTATCTGCCGATAGAGAAGGAAAATCTCCTTATAGCAGAAGATGGTGTCGCGGGCCCTCCTCTTGATTGTACAGGTGGACAAAGAACTCTTTGGCTAAGCTGCTAAGCTGGCCTTGATTAGTGACAGGTTCCCCTTGAGAGTTAATGAGCCTTTCTATCATCATTTTCTTTCTCTTGGATAGGGTGAGAGTATGGTAGTACCGAGTATTCCTATTGCCCTTCAAAATACATTCACATCTTGCTTTTTGGGGCCAATAGATTTCCTCCTTGCTAAGAACTTGCATAAGTTCCCTACTCAACTGTTCCTCCAGGATAAAAGGTCATACAAATTGTCCTTAGTCATAGCTCTCTGGATGCCCTATAACCTTGCTAACAGTCTTTTTTTAGATAGAATATGTTCTCAAAATCTGCACAATTCCAGCTCCTGAGGTGCTTGGATAGGTGGGCAAGCGATTTGCTCAAATTTGTCTCGCCTGGACTTCAGTGCTCCATTACTACCTCATCAAACTTAGGATGAGTTAGCCAAGCATTCTGGAATCTAAAAGTAGGGGTGGTTGTATGTCTAGGTGACGGAGGCTTGAAGATGATCCACATTGGTCTATGATCAGATCTTAGAAAAGGTAAGTAGTAATTAACCGTTTGCAAGAAAGTATGAAGCCACTTTGTCGAACCGAAAACTTGATCTAACCTAGCTTGGACTACCCCTCGATGCCACGTAAACTTAGATCCTACATATTTGAGGTTATGGAGGCTACTCCTGTGTACCCATTCCTGAAACTATTTGTTCAATACTAATGTGGCCTTAGCGCCTCCCCTTTTATCTGCTAGCTCAAGTTTAGCATTAAAATCTCCTCCTACGAGCCAGGGTCTATTGGTGGATCTACCTACCCAATCTAACGCCGGTTAGAGATGGTTTTGCAACGAGACTTAAGGGCTGGCATACACAGTGGGAAAGTCGAACGAGTACGATTCATACTGGACAGTAATATGAATAATTGTCGATGAGCTAAGATAATAGCAATGTTAAAATCAACTTTCCATAAAATCCAAATCCCTCTAGTGAATCCTTTGGGTTCTACTCTGAACGAGTAGGACTACTTCGTGGGCCCTAGGTCTGCTAATCTGGGTTTCCAAGAGGACTAAGATTCTCGGCTTGTAGAGTCTATGGTAATTTTGTAGGATGACTTGGAAATTATTCCCCCAACCCCTTGACAGATCCAAATCAGAATCAACATATCAAAAAATGGCAAATTAACTAGAACCATTACCTCTTATAGGAGTGTCACTAGACTCCTCTCCCATAGATGGCGGTGTCTGCTCCTCATTACACTCCATCTGAGGTATTACTTCTGGTATGTCTGTACGGCCAGCTATGTTTGGAGGGTCTGTATGATGAAAAACAATAAGCTCCTTACTGTTACTGGGGCCCGCTTGGTCCTCTACTCCTTCCATAAGTTGGAGCTGCTCCTCAACTTCCAAATCTCGGTCCTTCAGGACCTGGCTATCACAAACCATTTTTGTGTGCGAAGAGATTTCTATTGCTATGTTGTTGTCCAGGTTGGTGGGCTGAATTTGGAAGCAACGGACTCTATCCAAATCGCTTCCCGGAAGAATACTAATCCAAGAACTTTCCCCTCGGGTTAGCTGGTTATGAATTTCCTTCTGTCCTTTGGGCCCTTTTTTTGGGCTTTTGTTTAGGGCCAAATGCTGTAAAAGTTAGACTGATCTGGGTGATCTTCCCAGACCCTATAAGGTCCCCAAGCTGGACTTGTTAGCCCAGACCCTTTTTGTTAAAAATAACAGGATCTGCTATTGACTTCTCGGTCTCCATCAGGCCCTTTCCAGTCAGGGCTGCAAATCTGGACCCTGACTTATGAGAGGACTCGATGTTCCGTCCCATAGGAGTCGGACACTACATGGGAGCATGCACCTACTGCTGTGACCGTTGGGAGGGTTGCCAATGTTTCCTCTGTACCTAAACCCAAGGCCCATATCCGTTGGAGGAGCGTACCATTGGCTACGCCTATGCTGGAGTGCTGCCCATTGCTCCACCAATTGCCATGTCTCCCCCCTGTGCTTGCCTCGTCCTTGCTTCTTCGGTATTGATGTGCTTGTTATCTGCTCGACGGCATTGGGGGCAGGCGGCAATATCGTGGCCCACCTTGCCGCACTGGCAACACAGTTGCAACAACCCCTCATACATCACTTGGATCACCTCTCCATCTAACTCCACTTGGGTTTTCAAAGGCGTACTGAGGTCTATGTCAACTGCAAGATGTGCATAACATCCCCTTTGAGTTTACAAGGTAGGCTCATCTATTTTTATAGTTTTGCCAATCAGGTTGCCCATAGCCGCGAGTATGTCGGGGTGGTAGCGTGCGATGGGAAGGTCTGGGAATCTAACCTATGTGACTGCTCGGTGGACTTGGCCCTATGTCGGAGGGAAAGAGGGCTCCCACTGTTGCACCGACAACGTTTGCCTGTATAAGATCCATGGGCCATCTGTTAACGCATGGAGGAAGTCGGCTTCGTCCAAGAATCTAACGAGGTAGAAGTTATGCTCCAGGTCGACGACTTTTATGAGATTTGTTGGTTTCCAGAGAGACTTCAAACCGGAGCTGAACGTTTGGAAATTGATTCGGTGTCCCAGGAGCTTAACATCCACCACAGTTGTCCATTGGTTGTCAAGTTTTGCCTTAAAAGATTGAGATAGCTGAATCCCGCCCCCGAGTTCACTGGAGATTGGAACTATGTCTCCTTCCTCCATTCTAATGGTTTCCTTTGCTAGCCAGTCGTTAACTTTCACAAGTGAAACAACTACTGGGCCCCCCGTAATAGCGATGCTATAAGACAGTTACGGTTTGGCCTGTGCTTCCTCCTCCCGCTTCCTCGTTCGCCCACGTTTAGGCTGATGTCCCTCGTGGTCGAGGGACTCCATAAGCAGCTCAGGGATTGTACGTAACAGGCGAAGACTCTAGGCGATAATTTGACTGAAGCTAGAACTAAAGAATATTAGCAGATACAAAAATAACGAAACTCGCCACCTTTTCTTGCTCTAAAAATAGAGCAGGAGCAAAATAAAAATGGAAGAATGAAAGTACCTATGAAGCCCATACTCATCTGATGTAGCTGTTAACATTGTGCTTGACGCGTGTAACCTAATCTAAAACTATGAGATCGTCCAAGTGAACACTTGAAGCATCATCGGCTGTAGAGGAACATAGGAAGCAACATTGGCTGTAGAGCTGCATCCTCCATTTCTGCATCCGGATCAAAGACCGATGGACACTCTACCTTAAGTTGGTTGGGCTGGGCGAAGAGGGGAAAGACGTGATCTGCATTTACCCTTTTTGCCAAATGATTTTTTGTCCTTGTTTAAACGTAGAAGTATTGGCTCTAATCGTCACATTTGGGGTTGGTTTAAATGCCCTTCTTGAAATATTGTTGTTTTGTTGTATGCGTTGTAGCTGCCTACATCTTTGTAAATGAAATGATAATTATCTTATTTTATTTGTTTTAACTTTTCAAAAAAATAAAACTTGCGATTTTGCCTTGGTCAGGTAGTGAAGTTGTTGGTGTACTTGTACTGACTTGTTCTGTTGTTTCCAAAAGAAATTGATGTCTCAACTTTGACTAAGCAGGTGCAAAAACTAATTAGAATAGCTGCTGTTTAAACATGGAGATATGGATTAGATATATCCGATTGCGATTTTCAGTTGACAAATGAGTTGACTCTTGGAAGCATTCAACCAGGACGCTTTAACATCATGGCAAGGCCATAAATACAAGATTTTCTTGGACAAGAACTAGAGGATAAACCTTGGCGGACGCTAATTCCAATGAGAAGGAAAGGTTTTGCCATGTGTATCTAAGCATCTAGTTGTTCTCAATAAATTCTTTTCGGCATAAACCATGGAGAAATTGTTTCGACTTATTTCATGGCATCAGTCCATGACAAGGAGTCCAGACAGCTGAAACTTCAAATGAGAAAAACAAGTAAATTTTCATGCCGTCTCTGTTTATCTGCGGAGTTGTCTATTCTTTTTAATATCAACACTAATTACTCCTTTTCTTTTACAAGAAATGAAAGATAACCCGTGTCCAAATCGTTCCGACTTATTCTCGTACATCAACCCATGACAGAAGTGTCGAGACTGCTAAAACTTAACTCTTTGTTGGTTCATCTTATGCGCAGACTTGCCTATTCTTTGAACATCAGCATTGTATCTGCCAATGGTTGAGCTTTTTGGGTTGTTTGTTCTGCTTGAAAATATTCCATCACAGGGTGAACTCATTGACCAATTTCCCAAGCTCCAATTACGTCCCTGATTCGATTTCTGCTCTGCATTACTCTTTATCCTGAACTGCCACTTCATTTGTGAAGTTACCAAGAAAATCTTTGGCCTTTAATTGATGTGCTAATAAGGAGATTACAAGTATTGCAGATATTAATGCTGTAATGGAAAATTCAAGATAGACTGAAAACTAGGGATGTGCCATACATATTTGCCAAGGATGATTAAGTTTATATCTAGCAGGCCAAGGTGTTTGCAATTATTCGTTTAAGCTTCTATTGCCAAAGCTTGCCTTGCCAGTCAGGGGTACAACAAATTGTTGGAATTTCCTTTTCCTTGAACTCACTTATTATCCGCTGCCTGTCAATTATGCTACCAATTTGCAGCTTTCGTCTAGTACAGCGCAGTTTATAGGATGTCTGACTCGCATGTAAAACATCGCCATCGTTGCTTCTGGTACTGATCCATCTACAAAGATGCTATATAGCTACCACCAGGTTGGCTGGTTGAGGAATACTAAGAGATGCCTGGAATAGATCCAGTACAGCATTTCCAGATTCTCTTTTCACACAGCTGTTCCGAACCTGCTAAAAACTGTATGTAGAACCATCGATCTTGTCGCATTCTACAAGACAGTTTACGTGAAAAAACACGGTACAAGTTTTGTCGCAAACAATACCAATATTCCGTATCATCCTATCAGAATTAATGAGAATGCAACATACCTTGATCACCTACTGCAAAAAATTCTTTAATAACATCTCAAGTTGGAGCCTCTTAACAATGAAATGAACTAACAAACAACATGTCCTGCATTTCAACGCGTTTATGTAATGTAATGTAATGTTTAATATTGGATATTTTATCTAGGGAATTCCGCTTCTTTCAGGTTCTGGGTTTGAACCATTCTTTGGCATCTTACCCGCAAAGTGGCATGTTACATGTACAAGTATTAAACGCCAGTCAAGGCTTCATATTAGCGACAAATAACATGAAACATGAAACTAAAAGCACTGCTACAAGCAGTTTCTGCTGGTCACAGCAACCAAATGAGGCGTTAAACTCCATATATCAGTTACTGTTAGTCACCACATGGACAAAATGAGAGGAAAAGACACACAAGTTCCTAGAAACTTGGCTTAGATGCCAGGGGGAAAAAACGAAGCGCATTGAGTTGTAATATGCTGGACAAAACTTCTGAAGTGACGTACACCACCAGCTGTATTTAGTATTCACCGACCTCTTTCTTTGTGCAGATCGTATCCTTTTGCAGTATAATAACAGCATTCTGCAATTCCTGATACTCCTGCTTTTATTCCTCACAATCTATATCCTTCTTTTGTTCTTGAAACTTGCCGTTCTACTTGAGTTCCTGGTACGAAATTATCCGCCAACTCTGAATCAAATACGAAACAATTTTCTTGTTGCTTTACCGCTGTGAGAAGCAATGGACAATGGTTCGAAGAGGTATAATAAGCAGAGCCGAAGCGGTTATGAGCCTTCCGACGTAGAAACCGACTGGCAAGATAGTCCACTTCATGAGCATGATCATAAAAATGAAACCTTTTCTCCCGAAAACCTGAAAGATGCAGCTTTTCTAAGGAAGCTCAGTCCTCAGAGACATAGCAGGAGGCACTCTTCAAGATCCATTGGTTCTTCTTTGGCAGAAGACTCTGTGGCAAGCCAAACGCCAAGGGAACAAATCAGCAAGCCAACACACAAGTTACGGAGAGATGATAGAAGGTCTGTTTCACCTATTCAAAGTCAAAAAAACCATGTTCCCTTCTTAAAACCAGAGATTGGAAGACAAGTTTATCCAAGTCATTCAGGGAAACAGGAACATGGCAGGTATGATGATGATGCAACTGTTGGCTCTGGCAGAAGAAAAAATTTGAAGACAACTAGAGAAGAAAAGAGTAGAGAGAGATCAAACTCCTCTCGAAGATCAAAAACTGCACCAAGGCCAAGAGCTGGTGACAAGGACCAAGAGAACAGCTATGGTAGTAAAGAGAAAAAGTTTGAGAGAAATGTATCACCACTGTCACAGGACATGAACCGTAAGCAAAGGGACATAGATACTTCCCATTCCAAATCCTCTACTGTGGGTGAATTGAATGAGATGATAGCTAACATTAAGATGGCTAGAGCTTCTGTGACTGGTGATCCAGTCTTTGAAAGCACAGACTCTATATCACCCGGAGATATCTTTTTCTCTCGTGAACATACTGCCTTTGGAATACAGAAATTTGGCTTAGCTAAGAAAGGAAACAACGGAGGAAATCAGTATCCAATGCCCGCCAGGTTTAACGAAAAGGATTCTGTTAGTCCTAAGCACAGTAAAGACAATGATGATATTGAATATAGACCACATAGAATTGCGACAAACTCGATTTCACAAACCATGTCTTCTAGTTTTGGTACTAGTAGCGATAAGCATAGCAGGGAAAGCAGTAAGACAAGTGATTGGAGTGGAAAAAGTGGGAACTTCAGAAATTTTGTGGCAAATAGACGAAAGAGCCAATCTGAAACTTGGTT
>JANSVA010009430.1:0-15902 GCA_025504915.1 Erythroxylum reticulatum | reverse complement strand
TCATTGAGTTGATATTTGGGAGTTTTCATGAAATCATTTTGGTAATTGGATGTTTAAGAAGTGATATTACATTAGAAGAAGTGAATTTAGGAAGATTATGAGTGAATGTGATGTTAGAATGGATGTAGGAACCTTTGGAGAGGCTTTGGAAGGAGTTTTGGATCATCAATGTCCGTTAGACGGACTTCAGGTCCGTTAAATGGACCTTCTCCGGTGTAAAAACACCCCCAGCCCAGTCCATGTTTGGAAGGAGTTTTGGATCATCAACGTTTGTTAGACGGACTTCAGGTCCGTTAAATGGACCTTCTCGAGTGTAAAAACACCCCCAGCCCAGTCCATATCTGTTAAATGAACATTAAATCCGTTAAACGGACCTTCTCGGGTCTAGAAAGCACTCCCAAGCCCGTCTATGTCTGTTAGGAGGACATGTATGTCTGTTAGGTGGACATGTATGTCCGTTAAACGGACATTCACGGGACAGCTACAGTAAATTATGATTTTGACCACTTTTAGAGGCAGAATCTCATATTATGGTCTTCATGAAAGTTGTATATCTAGAAGTCTTCTTTCAAATAGTCTAAGAATGAACTCAATTCGTCATTTCTATTGAAAGTTATGGAAATTGGGCCAAGATAGGTACAATATGATTTTGGACATAAACATGTTTGAATCTTTTGGCCATAACTTCATCATTCCACCTCCAAATGAGGTGATTCTTGAAGAAAAAGATTCCTAAGACATTTTTCTATCTCTATATAAAAATTGGTATCCTTTGGTGTTGATTTGAAAAAGATTAATGGAGAGAAAGTGAGGGAATTGATTGGAAGAGTATGAATTGGTTGTGTTACTGAACACACTTTGGATTTTTTAAAGCAAATCTTGAGCTATGGAGCTCCGATTGAGATGGTTTTTGCCTCAAATTAAATTAGAAACTTAGAGCTACGATTGTGTTGAAGAAGTAAAATTGTGGTTTTAGTGATTGATTGGTGTGGGCACACCACCACTTGTGGGATGATGGCTAATAAGGGTTCTTTGAAATAACCCTTCAAAGTAAAATGCATGCTGACATTTTATGATATTCAGAATGATAGTTAGGATCCAAAAATGGGGTCCAACAGTCAACCTAAGCTAAAGCAAATGGTCAACGTAAGACGAAGCAAATGGTCAACCTAAGATGAAGCAGATGGTCAACTTAAGATGAAGCAAATGGTCAACCTAAGATGAAGCAGAGTCAACTTAAGACAAAGTAGAAGGTCAATCTAAGACGAAGCAGAGTTAACTTAAGACGAAGCAGAAGGTCAACCTAAGATGAAACAGAGTCAACTTAAGACAAAGCAGAACACACTCCTGAGCATCTACACTCATAAAGATCATAACTTTTGACTCCGATGTCCAAAAATTTCATGATATATATCATTGGAAAGCTAGAAAGATAAGATACAACTTTCCAGAAGACAACTTTAACTAATTTCGCCTCAATTAGTGCAATTTTTTTCTTGAAGTCAGTACACAATTTATACACCTATGAAAGACTTAGATTATGAAATGTACACCTACGAAAGAAACATGCACATACACCTAGGGAACATTTCAATTATAAACTCATTTACCAAATCAACAGAAGCTCATACATAACTTTAATTACATCATAACATTATAATCAAAGGCTTAACATAAAATACAACATATATAGGATGCTTAATATTTATCATGTTTATGAAGCTATCCAAAAGTGATTGAACTAGCTTAGTTACAAAAGTTTATAATAGCTTGGAGTTTCCGATGCCTTGCAAGGATTGCTAACCTTCTTATTCTGCACCTAAGGAGGTAATAGTGGGGTGAACTACACAGCTCAGTGACTAATATATTTAAGCCATTGGCAATTGACCACAAATTCAAGCATATGTATATATATAGCGTATATTTGATAATTCCAGCACCCTTCAATTTAGTTTAACACTTATAGCACATAACATTCAAGTGCATCATACATGACAAATTAAAGATGCAATGCATAACAAATGGCTCGAGGGATCCATGGAAATAGAATGGAGAAACCGAATTTTACCCCATAAATAGAATGAGTCCAATTTCAGAGCTCATATGCCACAAGCGGGCAACCAAGAGAAGGCTCTTATCAATGTGCACATGACAAACAGAATGGTTCCACTCTCGCCCAAACAAAAACACATGATCATTTTCTTATATTGCTCATACTTTTATGCTTTGTCCTCATTTCATTTAATACAAAATGTCATGACCTCTTTTGAGGTATAACATAGTCATATTTCATGATGCATTTCAACATTTACAAATAAGTCAATTTTAACATACACACATAGGTAAGAATTTGCCTAATTACACTATAACCATAAATATGTTACCCACCTAATTAGCTTGCAAAAATTCAAGTCAAGCTTGCCTTTCCCCTTGCTCTTGGTTAGGATTCCCTTAGTTTCCTAAAATAACCAAGGTTTCATTCAAAACAACATTTCAATAAAATTTATACACTTCAAAAAAAATCACAAAATTGCAACAATCACAAATTAAACTTAAATCTAACCTACCCCTAGTCCATCTAGGTTAAAAAAACTAAAACCTAGTTTAGAAACCCTAAAATCAAATGGGTTCTCCTAATTCATCTTTTTCCAACAAACCTTTCATTCTCTACACAAACCATTTTCTTTTTCTCTAACTCCATCCTTAACACAACCTATTCATTTAATAAAGTAAGAAGAAAAGATGGTTGACCTACCTTAACAAACTTGATTTCTCTTCTTTTCTTCTTTCATCGAAACCTCTCTTCTTCTCTCCTATTTTCATTTTTCACTCTTCTCCCTCTTCAATTCACGTTTTTTTTCTCCTCTTAACAAGCAAATCAGCATATTCTTTTTCCATTTCTACCCTTAATGAGCCCAAAAAGTCCATCTTACCCTTCCTTATAAGCTTATGTTCTTTTATGCTTAAGTGATCTCTTAAAAATATCTTTGAACATCCTTATTACATTAACACTTTAATTACACTTACCCATTCAATAAATCCTACTAACATTGACATAATTATAACTCCAAAATTTTAATCTATCTGAACCTCAAAACTATTTTAAATCATGCTTACTTAAAGAAAAAAATATTTCAGGGTCCAACAACTCTCTCCCTTAAAGAATTTCGTCCTCGAAATTCTTACCTGAGACATTAAAGAGGTGCAGATACTTCTCCCTCATAGCCTCTAAGGGTTCCCACGTGACCTCTTCTGTAGAATGGTTCTTCCATAAAACTTTAACCAGCTTCACAGTCTTGTTCCTCAAAACCTTTTCCTTTGAATCTAAAATCTCCACTGGTTGTTCTTCATAAGTCAAATCCTCTCTTAACTGAACTTCTAAAGGTCGAACTATGTTTGAAGGATCAGATCAGTACTTTCGCAACATCGATACATGGAAAACATTATAAATCTTAGACAACTCTGGTGGCAAAGCTAACTTATAGGCTAAAGGACCAATCTTCTCGATGATCTCATATAGGCCTATGTATCTCAGACTAAGCTTGCCCTTCTTACCAAATCTCAAAACTCCTTTCCATGGAGAAGCTCTAAGAAACATTTTGTCTCCAACTTCAAACTCCATCTCCTTTCTGTGTATATCCGTATAGCTTTTCATTTTGTCTTGAGCTAGTTTAAGTGTCTACTTCACCAATTTAATCTTATTAACTGTGACTTATACCAACTTAGGTCTTACAAGTCTCCTTTCACCTTCCTCATCCCAACAAATAGGAGTTTTGCACCTCCTACCATACAAAGCTTCATAAGGTGCCATTTGAATTCCCGATTGATAGGAATTATTGTAAGCAAACTTGATTAAGGGTAAATGATCATCCCATGAACCTTTGAAGTCCATAACAGAAGCTCTTAACATTGCCTCCAATATCTGTATTGTTCTTTCTGATTGACCATTAGTTTGTGGATGGAAAGTTGTACTAAAGTGCAACTTGGTTCCCAAAGCTTCCTGTAAGCTTTCCTAAAATCTAGAGGTGAACCTGGGGTCTCTATCTAAAACTATGGAGCTTGGAATCCCATGAAGTCGGATTATTTCATCCATATATTTCTTTGTCAAGGCATTCAAGGAGTATGTCTACTTAATTGGCAAGAAATGTGCGGACTTGGTTAACCTATCCACAATCACCCACATTGTGTCATGCTTCCTGCTAGTCCTTAGCAATCCCATTAAGAAGTCCATTGTAATCTTTTCCTATTTCTATTCCAGAATCGACAGAGGTTTAAGCTTGCTTGAAGGTGCTTGGTGGCTCGACTTTAACTTACTAGCACACTAAGCATCTTTTAGCATATTCTGTAACTTCTTTCTTCATCCCTTTCCACCAAAAATGCTCTTTCAATTCTCTATATATTCTCGTACTTCCTGGGTGCATAGCATAAGGCACATTGTGTGCCTCATCTAAAATCTCTTCATTCAATTGTAACATGTCTGGAATACACAATCTATTACCTACCACCATCAATCCATCTTCTCTGACCTCTATTTCAGAAGGTTTACCACTTTTAATCTCTTCTCGGAACCTGCTCAAATACTCATCTTGTTCCTGCAATTCCTTAATCTTCTCATTCAATACTGTCCTTACTCTAAAGTTAGCAAATATACAATCAAACTCGACTTGCCTCAATTTCACATTAAGTTTGGCTAATTCGTTCAACAAAGGAAAGTATATTGTATCCACATATGCCATAGTAGACTTCCTACTCAGTGCATCTGGTACTACGTTAGCTTTCCCCAGGTGGTAGTCTATCATCAAATTATAATCTTTCAATAACTCTAACCAGCTTCTTTGTCTCAAATTTAACTTCTTTTGGCTCATTAGATACTTAAGACTTTTGTGTTCTGTAAACACGCTGGTAGTGACTCCATATAAGTAGTGTCTCCATACCTTCAACGCAAAAATTATGGCAGCTAACTCCAAATCATGCGGATAATTCATCTCATAGACCTTTAATTGCCTAGAAGGTAAGCAATCACTCTATCTCCTTGCATCAACACACAGCCTAATCCTTTCCTTGAGGCATCACTATACAATGTATATCCGTCACTATCCGAAGGCAAAGTCAAAATCGGTACAGTTGTAAGCCTGTTATTCAATTCCTCAAAACTACTATGGCACTCCTTTATCCATACAAATTTCTTATTCTTTCTTGTCAATTTAGAAAGTGGAGCTGCTATTATGGAAAAGCCCTCCATAAATTTTCTGTAATACCCAGTCAATCCTAAGAAACTTCTCACTTCAGCTACATTCTTAGGTGCTTCCCATTTCACAACTGCTTCTATCTTCCTCGGATCCACATGTACTCCTTGCTCTGAAATCACATGTCTAAGAAATGTCACTTCCTTTAGCCAAAATTCACATTTATATAATTTGGCATACAACTCATTCTTTCTCAATGTCTCCAAAGAAATCCTTAAATATCCCTCATGCTCCTTATCACTCTTAGAATAGACCAAAATATCATCAATAAAGACAATGACAAATTGGTCTAGGATTGACCTAAAGACTCTATTCATCAAATCCATGAAAGCTATAAGTGCATTGTCATCTCAAAAGGCATGACCAAGAACTCAAAATGGCCATACCGTGTTCTAAAAGCAGTCTTTGATGCATCGGACTCCTTTATCCTTAATTGATGGTAACCTGATCTCAAATCTATCTTTAAAAAGACCCTTGCCCCTTTCAACTGATCAAACAAGTCATCTATACGTGGAAGCGGATATCTGTTTTTAATTGTGACATGGTTAAGCTTCCTACAATCCGTACATATTCGCAAAGATCCGTCTTCCTTCTTCACAATAAGGACCGGAGCTCCCCAAGGTGAAGAGCTGGGCCTAATATAACCTTTCTCCAACAAATCTTCCAATTACTCCTTAAGCTCCTTCAATTCCACCGGAGCCATTCTATAAGGCAGAATCAAAATTGACGTTGTACTTGGAAGAAGCTCAATGGGAAATTCAATTTCCCTAGGTGGCGGTAATCTTGGTAACTCCTCAAGAAAGACATCTGAAAATTTCATAACCACTGGTATATCTTCTAACTTCCCTCTATCTGCCCTCGTGTCTACCACATAGGCCAAAAATGCTTCACACCCTTTCCTCATCATTTTCTTTGCCATCAAAACCAAAACAATCCTCGATGAGCTAAATTTTCTGTCTCCCATAATCATCACCTTTCTTCCATTATCCAACTCGAACTCCACTGTCTTTTGTTTGTAATCTAAGTTGGCATTATAATTCTCTAAGGCGTCTATACTCGAAATCACATCTAATCCTCCTATCTTCAATGGCGTTAAATCCACCATTATATGTCCCCAACCAATATGTATTTCACAATCTCTATAAACTTGACTAATCATGATATACAGGCCGATTGGAGTACTCACCATCAAAGGAGTATCCAATGAGCTCAAATCTCTACCATACACAGTTCTACCCAATGAAACAAAGGAGTGGGTAGAACCCGGATCAACCAAAACAATCACATCATTATCAAATAATTTAATCATACCAGTCACATCTTCTAGAGTAGTCTCTGCGTCCTCCTATGTCATTGCAAACACTCTAACTAGTGCTTGCCCCCTTGGTCTTCCTGGAGGATTCATCTTCCTAGCTACATCAGAGTTGCCCACTTTAGTTTTAGTCTTGTGCTCTACTGCCTCAGTTCTCTTTGAAGCTTACATCTGTGTTCCCTCTCTTCTTGTATACCGCGGACACTCTCTAGCCATGTTCCCCTTCTCTCTACATATGAAACAAGCTCCAGTTAGCCTATAGCATTCTCCTCCATGAAACTTGCTATAATGATCACACTTAGGTATAGAAGACTTATCCTCTTCTCCTCTTCTACTACCTCCCGTCGTTGAGGCTTGATGAGAAACAGTAGAAGTCCTCATCAACTTGGACCTACTTTCCCCTTGCTCCTCTCCTCAGACTGCACAGGAAAAGTCGTGACACTCCTTTCAAGCATAGAACTACCACCTCCCCTCTTAAATTGTTCTCTCCCCTTTCTCTTTTTGCTCACGGTGTTCTTTATGTTCTCAATGTTTTCAACCCTCAGAGTTGCCTCAACCAGCTGTTGAAAATCACAAAAATTTTGTACCACCACTTTCTTTCTTATGGCCAAATGCATCCCCAATTTGAATCTATGGCACTTAGCTGCCTCACGCATCATCATCTATGCTGCATACCAGGATAGCTGTGTAAACCGGCGCTCAAACTCACTCACTGTCATTTCCCTCTAGGTGAGACTCAGAAACTCTCTCTACTTCTACTGAATGTACACCTCAGACAGGTACTTCTTCTTATATGCAGCTAAGAAGTCCTTCCCTGCCAGCACTAACGGTCTTATCTGGCTCACTGGCACACTCTCCCACTAATGCAGAGCATCTCCTTATGGCAAGCTTGTAGCATACACAACTTTCTCATCATCCTCAGACTCCATCTGATCCAGTATCCTCTCGGTCTTTCTCAACCAAGTCTCAGCTTCTTCTGAATCTGTTGTCCCATAGAAATTCACTGCTCCATACTTCCTAAGCTTATCAAACTGTTTCCCCTTTTTGACTGCGACCGGAGCAAAAGATTGCGGCAGCCCATGGCCTGAGCAAATGCCTGAAATATCATCGGATCTAATGGAGTAGGCACTTACTCCTACGGAAGAGGAGACTCCCGCGTCTATGATCAAATAGGCTTACTACCTTGCCCTATAGAAGCCTCAGCATTTCCTGGGGTACTCACTCATCAGTACTATCCTCTCTTGTCGAAAGGTCAGGTGCAACCGATCCTTGCAATACTCCTCATGTTCTTCAACGAGGTGGCATCTTACTCCTTCAATGTAAACACTAACTATTAGCTTACATTTCATTTTAAAATCCTAACCCCTACATGTATGCATGACATGCATGTCACTTAATGCAATTCAATCAATTCACAATGCAATGAGTAATCACATAACATAACAATTCATCCTATTATGCATTCTAAGCCTAGAAAAATCCTAAGCTCTTATACCAAACAATGCTGGACCCCATTTTCGGAGCCCAGCATTCGGAGTCATTAACTGAATCAGTACTTGCCCTCAACCATACTAAACCTATTTTGGGACATTAGTCATAAATTTTGATATGGATATCGAATTAAGGTTTTATTTAGATTTTTTTAAAGAAAACTTCAAGATCTACAACTTTCATGCAGACCTCGAAGACAAATTCTATCATCTGTAGAGTCAAAAGTGGACCAGACAATAGGGTCAGACGAAAACAAATAAGGGGTCAGACGAATTGGGAAAATTTTCATAACTTTCCCTAGAGATATTAGATTAAGGTTTTATTTGGATTTTATGAAATATAACTTCAAGATATACAGCTTTTATAAAGACCTTGAAGACAAATTCTATCGTCTCTAGAGTCAAAAGTGGACCAGACCATAGGGTCAGATGAAACCAGATGAAGGGTCAGACGAATTGGGAAAATTGTCATAATGTTCCATAGAGATATTAGATTAAGGTTTTCTTTGTACGGTTTCAAAGAGGACTTCAAGATATACAACTTTTATGAAGACCTTGAAGACAAATTCTATCGTCTGGAGAGTCATAACTGGACCAGACCATGAGGGGTCAGATGAATTGGGAAAATTGTCATAACTTTCCCTAGATATATTAGATTAAGGTGTTATTTATATGGTTTGAAATAGAACTTCAATATCTACAACTTTCATGAAGGCTTTAAAGACAAATGTTATCGTATACAGAGTCAAAACTGGACCAAACAATAGAGTTAGATGAAACTAGATGAAGGGTTAGATAAATTGGGAAAATTGTCATAAATTTCCTTACAAATATCAAATTAAGATGTTCTTTATATGGTTTAAAAGAGGACTTCAAGATCTACAACTTTTATGAAGACCTTAAAGACAAGTTCTATCATTTGTAGAGCTAAAAATGGACCAGAAAATAGGGTCAGACGAAACCAGATGAGGTGTCAGATGAATTGGGAAAATTGTCATAACATTCCCTAAACATATCAGATTAAGATATTCTTTCGATGGTTTGAAAGAGGACTTCAAGATCTACAGCTTTCATAAAGACCTTGATGACAAATTCTACCATATAGAGGGTGAAATTTGGACCAGAAGATATTCTGATCAATATAAGACGAAGCAGAAGGTCAACCTAAGAAGAAGCAGATGATCAACGTAAGACGAAGCAGAAGGTCAACCTAAGATGAAGCAGATAGTCAACATAAGATGAAGCAGAAGGTCAACCTAAGATGAAATAGGTGTTTAACTTAGACGAAGCAGAAGGTTAACTTAAGACGAAGCAGAGTCAACTTAAGACGAAGCAGAAGGTTAACCTAAGACGAAGCAGAGTCAACTTAAGACGAAGTAGAAGGTTAACCTAAGACGAAGCAAAGTCAACTTAAGACGAATCAAAAGGTCAACCTAAGACGAAGCATAGTCAACTTAAGACAAAGTAAAATACACTCATAAGCATCTCCACTCATAAAGATCATAACTTTCGACTCCGATGTCAAAAAATTTCATACTATATATCGTTGGAAAGCTAGAAAGATAAACTACAACTTTCCAAAAGATAACTTTAACTAATTTCACTTCAATTAGTCCAATTTTTCTCCTAAAGTTGGCACACAATTTTTACACTTATGAAAGACTTAGATTATGAAATGTACAAATACAAAAGAAATATGCATGTACACCTGGGGAACTTTTGAGTTCTAAACTCATTTACCAAATCAATAGAAGCTCATACATAACTTTAATTACGTCATAACATTATAACCAAAGGCTTAACACAAAATACAACGTATATACGATACTCAATGTTTAACATGCTTATGAAGTTATCCAAAAGTGATCGAACTAACTTAGTTACAAAAGTTTCTAATATCTTGGAGTTTTTGATGCCTTGCAAGGATTGCTAACCTTCTTGTTCTGCACCTAAGGAGGGAATAGCGGGGTCAGTTACACAGCTCAGTGACTAACATATTTATAGCCATTGGCAATTGACCACAAATTCAAGCATATGTATATGTGTGTGTGTGTGTGTGTGTGTGTGTGTGTGTGTGTGTGTGTGTGTGTGTGTGTGTGTGTGTGTTTGATAATTCTAGCACCCTTAAATTTAGTTTAACACTTATAGCGTATAACATTCAAATGCATCATACATGATAAATTAAAGATGCAATGCACAACAAATGGCTCGAGGGTTTTTTGAAAACAAAATGGAGAAACTGAAGTTTAACCTATGAACATAATGAATCCAATTTTGGAGCTCATATGCCACAAGCGAGTAGTCGGAAGAAGGCTCTTGTCAATGTGCACGTGACGAACAGAATGGTTCCACTCTCGTCCAAACAAAAGCGCATAATCATTTTCTCATATTGCTCATACTTTTATGCTTTGTCTTCATTTCATTTAATACAAAATGCCATGACCTCTTTTGAGGTATAACATAGTCATATTTCATCATGCATTTTCAACATTTATAAACAAGTCAATTTCAAACAAATCAATCTCAACATACACACATAGGCAAGAATTTGCCCACTTACAATATAACCATAAATATGTTACCCACCTAATTAGCTTGCAAAAATACAAGTCAAGCTTGCGTTTCCTGTTGCTCTTGGGTAGGATTCCCTTAGTTTCCTAAAACAACAAAGGTTCCATTCAAAACAACATTTCGATAAAATTTATACACTTCAAAAAAATCATAAAATTGTAACAAACAAAAATTAAACTCAAATCTAACCTACCCCTAGTCCATCTAGGTTAAAAAAACTAAAACCTAGTTTAGAAACCCTAAAATCAAATGGGTTCTCCTAATCTATCTTCTTCCAACAAACCTTTCATTCTCTACACAAACCCTTTTTCTTTTTCTCTAACTCCTTCATCCTTAACATAACCCATTTCTTTAATAAACTAAGAAGAAAAGATGGTTGACCTACCTTAACAAACTTGATTTCTCTTCTTTTCTTCTTTCACTGAAACCTCTCTTCTTCTCTCCTATTTTTGTTTTTCACTCTTGTCCCTCTTCAATTCATGTTTTTTCTCCTCTTAACAAGCAAAACAGCATATTCTTTTTCCATTTCTACCGTTAATGAGCCTAAAAAGTCCATCTTACCCTTCCTTATAAGCTGATGTTCTTTTATGCTTAAGTGATCTCCCAAAAATGTCCTTGAACATCCTTATTACATTAACAATTTAATTCCACTTACCCATTCAACAAATCATACTAACGTTGACATAATTATAACTCTAAAAATTTAATCTATTTAATCCTCAAAACTATTTTAAACCATGTTTACTTAAAGAAAAAAACTTCTAGGGTCCAACAGATTCATTAGAAGGTTAAATTTCATTATGATTCAACTATGTTATGTTAATAAATATAATCACTAATGAGTAGTTTAGTTTAGACTTGAATGAATAGTTTTGAGAATTGATGCTTGAATTGAACAATATGACCATGTCTATGGTTTTATCATGATTTTAGTCTACTGTTAAGCTTTATAAGATGTCTATTATTCCATATTGATTATAAATTAATGTGATAAGAAAGAAGAATTTTTTTGAATAAAGTGAGTATTGATAAATTCTATTTCGCTGATCTTGATATAAGATATAGTTTAGGATTACGAGTAGTGCTCATAGCCATTTAAAGTTATGACCTAATTGAGTAACTAGAGGAATGCATGACAAAGAATTTACTGTTTAGTAAAATGGCTAGGATGAAATTTTAAGCAGGCTTCTCATGCTCCATTAAAATTTTAAAAATAATTTTGTTCGCTTGTTATTAATGTGGTTAATTATTTCTTATTGCTTTAAACTTTTTACTTGTTTTTATTTTTATTTTATGTATATAAGGATAAATCAATTTATTGAGTTAATATTTTGCTGGGTTTTTAGGTTAGGTTGAGATTTAATTTTGAGCTTTTATTAGTATATAAAGACCTAAGTAGTTGAATAAATAATGTCATTAGGCAGATAGTGATCAATGCTAGCTACCTTAATTAAGTAATTGAAATATTTTGGAATTAAAGCTTACTTAGGATGATGGATTTTGAAATTGATTTGTTTGAGGAAAAAATTAAAACTCCTAAGTGTTAGAGTATCTAGTATGTAGAAGATTTGTATATTTTACTAATTTTGCTATGTTTTATTTTTAAATTACCTTATTTTAATCAGTTACATTGTTTCTTTAGTTAATTAAAAAGATGTTGCTTTGGGTTGAGCTTTGGCAAGAATTGAAGAGTTTTACACAAAAATCAAGAAGAAATCTCAATTTTTGGGTAAAAGAATACTATTAGATTATTGTACACCAATTTGTATTCTTCTCAAAAATTCAATGTTTAAGACACAATCATATACACAAGTGGAGGTGAAGTTATATTACATGAAGTTGAATAAACATAGGAAAAAACAATCAAATACACAAATATGTCAATTTTCGTGTCCATATTTGGATAAAAATAGTAAAAACAAATATGACTAAAAATATGGATGTATTTCTTCTCGTATAACTCTCAAATGAGAAATAATTAATCATATGGCTTAGGATATTTAAAGGTGTAAAATTGATATTTAAATGTGTGAAAATTTTAAATAAAGAGACTTTTCATTCATTTTTTATTTTAGAATTAAGATTAACTATCTGGGTAGAAAAACTTACTTTTCAAGGAAAAAGAGGATTGTAATCATCCCAATGGATCATGTCACATTGGAATATGGAGATTAATTTAGAAGTCGAGCTCTTTTGATTTCTTTTATTCTTTTGTTCATGTTTGTGGTGTAAAGATGATGTATAACGAATTTTTTCATATGTCTAAATAAGGGAAACTTTAGTATTGTCTTTATTTGTGTTCATTTAATTATTATGAAAGATTTTTTTCTTAAAAATATATTTGGTTACTCTTAAAGATGATTTAATTAAAGTTAGAAAATAGATCGATTATAATTTGTATGTGGACAATTCAAGAAGAACCTGCATGGAATTAATATTGAGGTTTGCAGAAAATGTTAGAGATATGACTACATAAATATTTTAGTGTTAGGATCAAACCTTTCATGAAAATTCACAAATCTTACTACGTTTTTAAGAGTTATAATCATATTAGAGATATCAATTAACCAACTTGAGAATAGGTGAATGTAATGCAAGAGGGAAAAGTCTGTTAATTAGTAAATTTTTCTTGTCTAAATGATAAAACCTTCTAGATTTGCTAAATCATGAATACAAAGATGATGTTACAAGGAGTTCTTATCTTAATGTTATTCATATATGTTTTCTTCTCTTTATCACTTCCTTTATTATATTTCTAATGCAATTTTCTTTGTTTAATTTTCTTAGTTTTAATATAAATCAATAATTTAACCTTTTTGGTTAATTAATTGGATAGTATTAAGAGAGTTTTGTAAATAAAATAGATAAGTGCATTTGTTTTAAGTTTTGTGTAATAATATTATGAAAAAAGAAATTTTTAAATTTGATTGAGCACAATGAGACTCAAAAGGATTTTAACTAAACTAACCTAAATGGCCTAAAGGACCAAACTCACACCACGTAAAGAAAACACAAATTTATTCATATTGTGCTTGTAAGCTCAACTAACAGTGATTCTTTTAATTCATTTTTAAAATTGAATTTGGGCTTTAAAAGAAGAATTAGGCTTTTTCTTCGCTCATGGCTTTCTCTAGTGATCTATCTAATTCCTAAGCACTTCTATTGCACCTCAATATTCCATTTTAGTGTTATAATCCCCTACTTTTATGTAGAAAATCAACTTGCTATAGATCTAGTTCTACAAACTTGCAAACAAACCTCTTCTCCTCCCCATATTTCACTTCCAACTTTGAATAAATCTGCTTTATCCCTTTCTATTCATTACTCTTTTTGCATCATTAGCTACAACTCATTATTGCCTTCTTGCTCCTCCCCTTATGTTAATCACTTATTTTTTCCTACTGCAAGATCTTTATTATAAAGTAAAGTACTTCCCTCCTACCTTCACAAAGGAAATTTCCATAATTGCTCCACCATTAGAAATATTACAAGTAAAAGCCTCCAAATGGACCTCATCCTAGTAAAATTAGGTCTAAAATGAACTTTAATAAATGAGTATTACATTTTCATTTTCAAATTTATAATGAATCGAGTACAGCAAAGGTTCTTGAATTAGAATCTTGGAATATATTTTGAAAACCCCTCATTTTGCAGAAATGGAAATCAAACTTAGATATGTGAAAAAACAAGACTAAGGTATATGCCAATTTGGATTAATTTCCATAAAATTCCCTTAAAATATAGTTCCATGATTGGTATAAGCTATTTAGCAAGGTCCTTTGAAAAAAAAAACAACTTTGCTTGGATGAAAATGTAATTGAACTAAGAACAATTGGTTATACAAAAAATTGCATAAAAGTTATTTTAGAGAAAATCTACCTAATAACTTAAAAATCATAAAGCTTGATAAATATGGGAATTTGATTGAAGATGAAATCTTACTAAGATATCAGTGGAAGCGTATAAAACCTAATTCCCCTAAATTTGGGAAGTTATAGGTATAATTTTTTAAATAGGTACATATAATAAGTTGATGAGAATTGTTGAACCCTTGACTAGTTTAGAACATAGGACAACTCCACAAATTGCATATAATATTTAAGAAAAGGAGAAAGGCAAGGAAACATAACAAAAGGAAAGAATAATTCCAGTTAATAGCCAAGTAAGTCTTGATAAAGAAGAATCTAAAGAAAAACATGACGAGGAAAAAAATTAGAGGAATTCATGTGAGTTCAGTCTCTATGGCAATCAACTTAAAAACTAAGATGGAGATTACAATTTCTTCAAATCTCCAATAACTAGCTATAAAAATGGAAATAATAAAAGATATATAACCTACAACTTTTTTAAAACAACCAAGAGGAAGTTAAAGATAAAATATAAGAAAGATATCAATAAGTCTCTTCTTCCAATCATCCATGATTTATAGCTTGGAATACTAGGGGATTGAATAACCATTAAAAAGCAACTAAGTTTACATGATTATTTGGTCTTAAAGAATCTATTTTATTGATATTTTAGAGACTAAAATTAAAAAACACAAGATATAAATATGGTTGTGGTTTATGAATAAGAATTAGAGTACAATTAATAATCAATCAACCAATTATAATGGTAGAATAATTGTTTTAATCCAAACCAAATTATCTTGCACCATACGCACCATATTGCTCAACTACTACATTTTTTAATGACCATAAAGGAAAGAATTATAGAGAGAACTCAATGTTACATTGAATGTCAACTTAATCCCTTTGAATGTGTTATGGGATTTTAACTACACATTGCTATCTCAAGAATTAAAAGGCCATCAATCCAAGTTTTACCCTTAGATTGACGATTCTGTAAATTACATTACTCTCTCTAGGTTCTTTGATCTTATATACATATGAAATTTTTATTTTTTGAGCAATAAATATATAAGAAGTTACATCCTTAAAAAGAAACTAAATAGGGTTATAGTGTACATTTACTAGTTTTCATCCCCCTTAAACAATTGGTTATGTTTGAACAATCCTTTATATTATGATCACTCTCTAATTGAAGTACAATTCCCTAATCCCTCCACTATTAGAAAATCCCATTTTAAACTCAACAATTAGTTATTTAGAGTCCCTTTTTTTTTTTGAAAAATCAAAATTCTGTCATTACTAAACTTAATACTAGAGTTAAAGGTTATGAAGCTTTCAAGTGTATGTATAGATTGAAGGTAATTAAGGATGAATTCAATTTCCTTAACTCTACAAAATATAACAACATAAAGCGAGCTAAGAATGATGCTTT
>JANSVA010009422.1:0-15903 GCA_025504915.1 Erythroxylum reticulatum | reverse complement strand
TAAAACCAAACTCTTTTGTTTTATTAATAATAAATATTTTTATTACAAAACTGTAACTGAGGAAGATAAAGTTACATGTAAATACACTTGCTTTCCAAGGCACTATATTTACATAACTCCAACACATTAATCTTTAATTATTCATATTATAGAGCAATTCAAACATTGTGCATCTCAGAACAAAATATGATTCGTCAATACAAAAAAAGACATATAAATATCATAACATAATGTTCAAGAATAAGAATATGATATAATTCTTTCAGATCAAAAAATCACTTGTATCATAACAAAATATGTCTTGTATCAAATCAGAACTTATGTTGTACAAAAACAAAACTTGTTTATAACAAAACTGAATAAGTATTAGAATACAAAACAAGTTAGCATGTGAATCCTTTTTACAGAAGTAGGTAACGAGACCAAAACAAAAGATACCATGATTGGTATCACATAACATAAAAGACTTATGTCCTAAAATCAGGGGATACCGTAAAGTTGATAATCTGGGGACACCGTGATGTCAATAATCAAGGGACATCGTAGTGTCAATAATTATGGGACACTTAGTGTCAAGTTATAGGAGCAAGAGCAGACCTTTCTAGGCATGCCTAATTACCCACGACTAAGACTTGGCAATTTTTGAAACAAAACATTTCAGATTTCAAAATCACATGTAAGTAATTTAGTGCATAACGTATGACTTTATTCCATTTTGCTTAAATTTAACATATTCATTCACATTTGATCAAACTCAATATACCTTATAAAGATAAACGTTGGCAATAATGTACCAATGAATACATTAAGTAATTACACATTACATGTATTCACACAAGTTCCCAATTCACAAATATTCACAACTAACATATTAATATTATTCTTTAAATCACATTAGCATTCATAAGCAAACTTCATTCCTTTAATAACTTATAAATTCCAAATTATATACTTTGTTATCTAATAACACCTTCCTGAAGTTATTAATTCAATTAAAAATCCAAATCTTATTCAACCTTTAATTAACTTATTCCACATCAAACTAGGTTCATTTTACACCTTAATTAAGTCCAATTACACCATTATAAAGTACCTTCACCTTATATAGTCCAACAATTGCCCAAAACTAACCATTTCTCCTTCCTAAGTACTTCCCATAACCATAAGAATGAGTCATATAAATCCCATGAACGTGGCATGAGTGAACCGAAGGTTCACTCACCCACAACCATCATTATGCTTCCAAATTTTACTTCTTCATACTCCATCCAATACACCTTCACCAAAGTCCATCAATTTCACTTTAATTCTACCTTATTCATATTTCAATCCCTTATGACATTCATGGCCAAACCTAATTCAAAAATCATTCATTAGATAACTCACAAATCATTATCTTACATACATCAAAACCAAAACAGAATTTTCTAAAAAAGGATCATTTTCTAGCACTCAATTATCAACATCATAACAGATATTTCATACCAATTAAAATGTCATAAAACTTTTATTAATACAAGCTATCAATTTTAGAATTCCCTTACCTATTTAACTTCAATGAACAAGCCAAACTGGCCTTCCAAACAGCAAGCATAATTCCAAAATCCAAGTGAAACTAGGATGTTCTTAAACTAAGAAAACAATATCACAAAAGATGACAAGGTCTAACTTCCTTGATGCAGCATCTTAATGTGGTAATTAAGCAAAACATAAGCCAAAAACTCATGATTGGAAGAGTATAGTGTTTCGGTGGTGAATGAGCAAAGAGAAGGATGAGTTATAACAGAAATAAGCTAAAGCATAAGGCCATGCCATGTGTAAGATGAGTGTCCTTACTCTAGGGACATTTATAACATAAAGACACAAACCACATGTCCTTCAATGGAATAACCCACATGTCATACATATAAATGAACCACTTATCCTCCATTTATTCTACCAAATATCACACTTCTATTAAATCATTTGTCACTTAATCAATGCTGCCAAATGTCATTCAATTAATAGGCTGTCATCCAAATTCCCATGTACCAACTTGACATGTCACTGGAAAATTTTCCTAGTCTAATTGTACATTTTAGTACTTCAATTTTCTAATGGTATCAATTAATTCCAAGTCACTAAGTATGATCCATTAAATGAAAAATTCAAGACATATACAATTCACAATCATATCACAATTTCAACACCTATCACATTTACTTTCATGAATATGTAACATTTCAACTAGGGTATAATTTGGCCCTTACAGTGACATTCAACTTAGTTAAGGTTCACAATCGTGGCCTGTGCGGTGTGGTAGAATAGGGAATGCACGTGTTTTATTAAATTTTTTTCCAATTTTTTCCATCCTAACCCTTCCTTACCTATATATTTACATCTAACCTTATTTTTTTCATTCACTTTCATTTTCACTCTCTCTCTCTCTAAACGTAAAACTCTCAAATCCTCTCACTTCTCTTTCACCACTTTCTAATCTTCACATACTCTCCAAACTTTTGCTTCATTGTTAATCTTATGGGACCAACAATCAAGCAAAATGTCAAGCGCACCCAACCGAAGAGGAAATCCAAGTGTCGGGTCGAGGCTAAAGTAACAGGGCAGCAGATTACAGAGCACCCTTCCTAATCTTTTCAGAATAGGAAGGTAACCAATTTCACTTCCTTAGCCTTAAGTAGATAATGGTTCCTAAATACTTGGATTTGATATATTAGATAGTATAAGATTGAGGGGCAAGGTTGTGAACCTAGGAGAAAGAATTCAATGGGGAAAGTTCATATATTTCTAGTATCCTATTTACGAAGAATTAACCTAAAAGTTATTTACCTCTCTTCAAAATGAATCAAGTAACCCAAAGGACATGTGGTTTAGGTTGTGGGGTCAAACATATGAGCTCAATTACAAATTTTTGTATGAAATTTGTGATTTCCCTAAGTCATCCATAGTGGATTAGAATGATGACTTCCATGTTGCCCACCATTGAACTAAAATAACTAGGTTAGAGCCTTTCGATGCCAAAAATGCTCATAACAACATAATTAAAAGCCATAAACACTTGATATTACATAAGTTCATGTGTCAAATGGTATTTGAAAATATTGAAACCAACAAGTTTTCAATCAAAGAACTTTTCTTGTTGTGATGCATGGACCATAGCATCCCATAATGTACCTCTATCCATGTCTTCAATGCAATTATTACTACTCAATATAAGAGGAGCAATAATTTAGGTATAGGTTACTTGGTTTCAGCCACTGTTGAATACTATGGTGTTGATTGTGATGGATTCATTGTCCATCATCCTGAGTTCATAAACAATCATCACTTGTAGCGATCTGAAATCTTGAAGTCCCACAATATGGAACTCTGAGATATCAATGCAAAAAATCATATCAAAACTAGGATAGGAGAGGAAAGTTCGAGCTCAGCACCACAGTAGTAACAAGAGGACTCAACCAGTAAGGAGTCTGAAGAGGAGGAAGAAGAGCTAGGGCGGAAGAAGGTGCTCTCTATAATCTTCAACAACACCAAAACACTCACAGCCACACTTGAGAAAACTCTAGGATGATGACAAAGATGGCCTACACACAACGATGCCAGAGAAAGGATATATGATGTATTCATCGACACTTTGAGGCTCAAGATGTTCAACTACCACCTTTGACGCCATCCCTGCCTCAATCACTATGACAAGTTCGTGTTCTAATCCTTTGCTTTTCATTTTTTTAGTATGTTCTTCTTATATTTTTCATATATTATGTTTATTTCCCCCAGTATGTCTGTGTACCCTTCTCACATTGAGGACAATGTGTTGTTAAAGTGTGGGAGGGTTGTGTGTTTTTACCTTGAGTGTGAATTTGCATATTGTATGATAGTTTGTTTAGGATGCATGATATGAATTGTGTGAATGTGTCAATGGCTAGGACTTAATGGGATAAATTTAGCTTTAAAGATAGTCTTTTAGGTTACGAAGATTTATTAGATTGCAAAATTAGTGACCTAGGTTACTTTAACTAAATAATTAGTTTAATTAAGATACGGTGTTAGTTTATTCTCCCTAGGAATTTGTCACACTCATTTATAATTTTAGGTATATCGAATAAGTAGCATTACTAGTATATTTTTATAAGAATGACTAGCAAAAACAATAAGGTAGGTAATACATTAAAAATATGTTAAAAAAGAGTATAAATTTTAATTAAATTTTATTCTGCTGGTCTTTGGGCTATAAATATAGCTAGTACCTAGTTGAGAATGTGATATAGCTAAGTAACTAGGTCGACATTCATCACAAATGTTTGTCTCTACGTCAAAAGGTTGTAATGACATTTTGACCAAGCTATCTAATAAAAACATGAGCTAGTTGAGTAACCGGATCGATATTCATCATAAATTTTTGCCTCTATATAGAAAGGCTAGGCTTATATCCATAAAAAGTAACAAAAAGAATGTTTGTCAAATAAAAACCTACCAAACTTGTGAGTAGCTTGACTTTTAATGAAAACTTACTTACAAATAATTACAAGTTTGATTGACCAAATAATTATCAGCATGTATGTACAAATTATGAGGGTGAGTAAACTTGACATCAAGGTCTTGATTAATAAGTCTATTTAGTCCAAAGTACTTAGATGTGAATTTTGTAAGTTAATAAATTAGAACAACTTGAAGGATTATGTTTAGAGTTAAATTCATTTCGTGAAGTTCGATACCATTACCCCATTATTGCATTTTTGTGCGTGTTGTGTTTATTTGTTTTGCTTGGATTGTTTTGTTTTTTTGGTTATTTTGTTTGCTTGAGGACAAGTAAATGTTTAAGTGTGAGGATGTTGATAGTTGTAGATTGCATCATGTTTATGTGGGTAGTTTAGTTTGTATTTAGTTGTTAAATTGATTGTTTAGTGCGTGTGTAGGTTAGAATTGTGTTAATTAGTAGGTATTTGTGTTTTGAGCATTTTGTGGGTTACAGCATGCTTTTGATCTCCAATTCTATATATTTGAGGTGTTTTGATGAGTTTGCTAGTATTTCAGGGCAAAGAGTGGAAAATGAAGAAGATTAAAAAAAGACCCAGTAGCCAACCCAAGGTCACAATGATGATAGAAGTAGGTGCAAAGAGCCATGATTATGGCATAATCTACCATAATTGTGACAGAAGACCAAAATCTTGGCTAGACGGATGTGAGGATGCTTTCATTTTTAAGTTTTTGAGGGACCTTTAGGACCCAGGAAAGACCCTATGGTTACCCTAACTGGAAAAAATTTATAAAGGAAAGAGATGTAACCCCAAAGGGAGCTTCACCTTTGCCACTTTTGGAAAACCTTAAAGGAGAGAGAAAGAAGAGAGAAAAGGAAGAGGAAGAGAAGAAGCAGGTCTTATGACATTGCTAACCTTCCAGATAAGTGGGTCTCCTAATGCTGCTGCCTTCCAGATTATTCGATCCAAGTTCTTCTCCTTTCCTTTTTCATTTTTTTTCATTCAATGTATAAGATTGACATGGATTATATGATGATGTATTTTAGATTGTTGATGATGTTCTAACTTTTCCTTCGAGATTTCACCTAGATTTAATATTAATATAGTGGTTTCTATGTTTTATTGATTGGGTGATGTGATTTATTGCGTTACTTGCATATATCAGTAATAAACTGAGAGGGTGAATCAGATAAAAATAGTTGGATTGGCTTAATGAGAGTTAGATGATCCAATAGACCACGTGATTAATCATATCAGTTATTGTACAAGGAGAGATCCCATGTGAGACTCGGTAGTTTATTAGAGGGCCTAAAATTTAATTAAGGTTTTGGGTCTTTTATTAATTGAGAGATTGCAATTTCCATAATTCAATTAGGGTTTATGATTTAGAATTTAATGGTTATAACTCGAGAGAGAGTAATCAACTCTACGATAGTCTAGAACTAACACCCCATTAACACATAAATGTCTATGTTAATATTAATGATAGGGAATATCTCCTCTCTCAAAACTTAGTTATTTCTCTTTATTAATTTCCATTATGACTTTTTTGTGTTGCTCAACTTTAATTTCTTTTAGTGTTAAATTTTTTAATTAATTTCTTGAAATCAAATTCTCATATTTACTTTCTATTGCATCTTTATTTTCACTTTATTAATTTTTTCTAGGTTTTAGATAACATAAGATTATGTTAGTTCACCCTCCTCGTAGGATCGACCCTTCAATTACTACAAATCATGACTTGTGCACTTGTTGTATTTGAAGGTTATCAATTGTAAGCTTGCAAATCATCATAAGCACCATGGTAGCCCTCTAATCGATATTTAACTCAATCGAAGGGTTCCCACAAAGCCAAGTTGTTCAACTATTTAAAAACCTTTTATACTCTAAAAGTTAAAAGCATGGAAAATGGTGGGAAATTTGTTTCGAATCATTTCATTAAAAATTTCGACAGCATAAGGAATACTTTTCTAAGATTCCCATATTTCAAAAACTTGCATAACACGATTTTAAAAACTTCTAATATTTCATATACCATCTTAACTTTTGGAATGGGACTTCAGGTCCACATCATAAGCAATTATAAACATACAATTTTCAACATGTTAAAAACATCATTGAAGATCAAAGCCCTTGTAGTTCATTAAGAAAAAGACATTTACAATCCCACAGTTATTTACAATATCCACTTTAAAACCCTTTCCAAATTAATTTAAACATATATACAAGCAAATAAGCCAATTTCAAGAAAACATATACATAAGAAAGATAACGCAAGTACTGCAACACCCGACGATATAACTAATCATGCATTAGAGTCCCAATTGCTACAGCACTTGTACGCATACCTGGGGTGACTTGTTTTAAAACATAAGAATAAGGGTGAGCTAAATGAGCTCAATGAGTGTTAATCAGTTTATTAAACAAAATAACTGAAATATTCCTATTCAATCATAAAGTTCATAGTAAAGCATTCGTCATAACAATTGATTCGTAAAACACATTTTCAATTGTTTTGAAATACTATCCCAAAATGCTTTTCAAAATTAAACTCATAATATACGAGCTTCCATTTTCCATTTTCCTTTCTTCTTAAAAAGTAAACAGTGGTAGCAATAAGTTTTCTAAAAACTTTTATAGTGAAAATAAGTCAACCATTAGAATTGGTACCATACAATACCTCTCAAATAACTTTTAAAAATAAATAGTGGCGGTAATATTATATTCATGAATTTTCTTACTTAACATAGCCAACCAGTAGTTTCGTTACCATATGGTACACTAGGCATAAAGTCACGAAGCTAGTTTTATATCGCTTACCCTTGACTGGTTAACCACTATTCTACATCACTTACCAATAATAGTTAACCACTATAAACCAGTAGTTATGGAGTTGGTTTTGCATCGCTTACTAATAAATGGTTAACCACTAGTTACAAAGTTGGTTCTATATCACTTACCCATACTAGGTTAACCGCTATATACTAATAGTTACAGAGCTAGTTCTACATCACTTACCTACAACTGATTAACTACTAGTTATAGAGCTGGTTCTACATCGCTTACCTACAACTGGTTAATCACTAGTTATAGAGATGGTTCTACATCGCTTACCCCTACTAGGATAACCATTATACACCGGTATAATAACATGTATAAAACCTATTAGTGTACCATAAGCTAAAAATCATTTCCTTTTTATCAACCAATAACATCATCTAAAAGAAAACCCAAATCATATAAAATTTAACTTTGAAACTTCAATTCATATACTACTAAAACATAAACTTATACTAGCAATATTCACTTGTAATGCATCATTCATATAAAACTCATAATCAATATTCACTTCGTGATAGAATAGAAATCATTTTTATAAATTAATTTAAAATACACTCGATAGAATAAAAATCATTTTCATAAATTTAATTTAAAATACACTCACAACTTGCTAGTTTCCTTTTCACCACTTAAAACCCCTTCAGTTCGTTTCATTTTCTGATCCGAAAACCTAGTATGAATATATTCAACTTCTTAATACATTTTCCAATCAAATACACCATAAACTTTGTCAAATTCATTACTTTCCACATACACTCCATATACAAATTTCTCTCCAAATAATAGCATAACACTTTATTTACTAATTCCAATACCACAAATACACTTAAGGACAATCCTTAATCACATTTACATGGTCATTACATCATAACCATGCTTTTATAACAAAAATTCCTTCAAGGTTGAACTTAAAATATTTAACATTAAACTTTTCCAATTCAATTCCATTTGATTTCTAGCACTTAAAACCAATCCAAATTCACTTTCATGACATCTTAATACACACATTTATGCCATAAAATTTTATTAAAAAATCGTTACGAAATGAGCACCTTTGGCTGAATTTCAACCAAAACCAATTCCAAACAAATTCTTTTTCATTTCTTTACTTCATTAGCATCAAAATCATGCTATGAATATCACAAAATATCAAAGTAAAATTTTGGATCATAACACATTAAAAGCTCTAACCTTGGTTGAAAACTCATTTAATCATTTCCATAGTTTTTCATTCATTCTTTCATCATTAATCTAACTTCCTAACGCCATTCATTATTCTTAAATCATCAAATGGAAAAAGAAAACAATTTAGGCAATAGATCTCACCTTTAAACAAGGTTCCACACATTAGTTTTCTTGATTTTTCTTCTCCTAGTCACTTCTAATTTAATGAAACCTTGATATCTCATCAAAAGGGTATAAATCACACCATCAAAGCCAATTTTAAAATATAATCCAACAAATCCAAATTTTCAACGAAATTTGTAAGCTTACCAACCCATTTTCTTCTTCTTCTTCAATTGGATGGCTATGGGGTCTTGTTGGATGCATGATTGGACGTGGAAAAGCATGAAAAACTCCTTGGATCATTTCTCCATGACTTAGCTATAGCTCTCTTCTCCTTTTTCTTTTCTTTTCTTTTCTCTCTCTCTTCCGTCCTTTCTCCCATTCATGGTCGTAACCCACCTTGCTCTCTCTTCTTTTCTTCTTCTTTTTCACTCTTACGTGCACTCTCACATTTACTCTCATGTTAACTTTTCAAATAAAGAAACTTATGTCTTAAGTTTGCTTTTTATATTCCTTTAATACTTTACACATGTCACTTTCTCATTTGTCATCTCTAATGACTCATCATACACATGTCATTATTTCATTGGTCATCTCTAATGACTCATCAATCCAACAATGTCACGTAAAAAGATGAAATTGCCCTTAATGAGTAAAAAAAGAACAAATTGCCCTTTAATGCATTATATGACCAACTAATCGAGTTAAATCTCGAAATTATTCCACAACCATCTTATCATCAAATTGACTTTCAAATACTCTAATTAGGGTCACTACTTATTGATTGGATACTTTAAAAAATATTCGAATGGGTTGAAGATTCTTAATACCCATTATTTTCCAAAAAGAGCATTTTAACCCTAAACTTTCAAAACTCTTGAAATTTATCTAATGGTCCTTATTTTCGATCCATTTCAATATCACTAGACTCTAGTACTAATTCTGAGTATTTTTCACGTTTTTGGGGTTGGGTCCCTAAAGTCACTATTCAAGTGCAAATACTATTCACCCAGATTTACTATTCATTTGAAAATACTATTCACCAAAATCATCCAAATTTCATTCAAACGTGTCACTTAAATCCTCAAAGCACTTTTGGTGGCTTTTAAAGCTCATTCGGGCCATTCCGTATCTTTTCTAAGTTTTCAAAATTTTTCGAGAAATTTATTGTCGAGTCCAGAATCATCTTTGGTCCATCTGTGATCTCCGTTATAACCTCAATACTACATTTAAACACTTAAATTACTCTAGTATACCATAAATAGCGCATACTTTATAAAATGCTTGTACATCACATTACAGAGTATAATACTCAAACTAGGATATTATAAACCTAGCATGTATATTCAACCTCATAGTGTCGTGTATAAGAATAACTACAATTTATAGTGGAGCAACTTTTATTCTTACAGATGGAACAATTAAGCTCCAGTTTGATATTTATGGAACCAAGCAACTCCAGTTAATAAGCTAACTCTGGAAGATAAATTAAAGAAAATCCTTGTTGAAATGAAAGTTGATTGATACAAATTTGAGATTAAAGAAAAGACAAGGTTTAGCTTCATGAATAGAGGGACAATTCAAAAAGAGCTTCTCGAAGAAAAAGAAAGTATTATAGATAAACTAATGGAATGCCTTGCTAAAAGAATAGCTATTCAATGTGAATTTGATGAGAGATTTTCGTCACCTACATATGATGAGTATGCTTTAAGTTTCCAACCGTCTCAGAGTGAAGAAGAGATAACAATAGATTTCATGAATAAAGATAAATTTCAAGAAGGCAAGGAGGTGACTGTTGTTCTGAAAAATATGATGATCGAGTTTATTCAAGATTCAAACATGAGGCATTAGGAAAGAGAGAGACTTATTTACAGAACATGGTGAATCAAATCAATCAGCTAGTGGAGATATTATCCAATGAACAACTAGAGAGTTTGTGTAGCACCCCACTTTTGCAAGACATGTTTCCGACATCCTAAATGATCTCCGAGTACGTACCCCATGAGGTTGGCATGCTAGAACAGCCAAAAATTGAACTCGTTACAAATTTTTTTCAAAATGATGCACGCATATGTGGAAAATCATTAAACAAATTGGCCCGTGTATTTTTTTCATAAACATCACAATCACAAGGCTTACTACACTCATTATACAATTAGTAAAATTCCAATAGTCACTTGGGCCCATTACAGATACAAATCACTTATAATTGTAATGTCATTACATTGTAAAAATCATTTACAAACATTTCTAATTTAGAAAGTTATTACAAAATAGAATTATTTACATACACACAATATAATCGTTATGGAAAACACAATTTGATACAACAATAAGAAATAAAAATGCAGATGCGAACTGATCCTGACCTCTTTCTCTTTCTTGCATGCAGTAGGTATACTCTCGTTTGCCTAATGAGGTACTCTTCTAAGCTTAAAAAAATATTGCAAAATTTTGGGTGAGTTTTTGTGAACTCAATGAGTAACCATCCTCGATGACTTACTCAATCACATATCACATACAATTCATATAATCACATAATTCACATCAGAGCAATCATACAGTGCATTTTAGCATCCAAACATACATGTCAATCTTATATGCAACGCTTATGAGACTCACGTTCAATTTGTTACTTTGTTGTGACCGAGCGCCTATAATTGTCCCATATTTATTGTGGATACCGGGCTTATTAATAAATATCTTGACTCTTAATCACTTTCTGAGCTTTAAGCTCTTTTTCGATGGCTACTCCAGTCACAACTTCCTTTATGTTTCATGCGTTCATGTAATGGAATGTATCACATTCACAAAATTTCAGTATATCACATGCTTTCAGATTCACATTCACTTTCATATTTACCATTGGACCATGGTCCGGCATTCAACATAAATGTTGAGAAACACTTTTTCAATCATATACACATTCACATTTTTCTTCAGAAATTAGTCCATAATTCAACTATTAAGTTGAGGAAACACAATCCAATATTATGCATGCATCAAACGCCTCAGACTTTCAATGTATGGAATCAACACAAGCATATTCACCAAATATTTCAATACATAATTTAAAAAAGACAACTATTTAAAGCAAGACCATCTAGATTGACTCACAGTACGCTCTAGATTAGCATTAGCTTCCATGATCCAGAAATGACTAGATGAGAACGTTCTATCCTGTATATTAACACCATGCAATACATGTTTACACACATTGTTAATTGCACAATCATATGAACACTCAATCACACACATATGTATATGTGTTGTGTATAATGGATGCTCAATAACAATCCTAGGTATATTATCTAAATTCACATCTTATGCACATTCTCATTTCATAATTCATATATGCTCTTATAGTAACCAATTCTTATTCATATTCACTTAATACACATTATTTGACTCCTTTGAATCATAAGGATTACAATCATATGAACATCTTTATTAACATTACACTCATGTCTTTGGTACTTTGACATTATCCCTTCATTCATTAAGTTTTAACCTCCATTTTGGCTTCAAACATATCATACATTAGTCACATAATCCAAGGATCATTCTAGGATCTGTTTAAGACCCAGGGACGCCTTAATTAAGATCACCTGACTCGTGAATGTCCATTAGGCAGACATCCATGTCCGTTAAACAGACCTTTATGAGTGACTTACATAAATCTTAAATTTTGACCCTTTAGACGCCAAAATATTTTCTTGAGGTCTTCATAGAAGTTGTGGATCTCGAAGTTATCATTATAAGAATACTTAAATGACCTCAATCAGAGTTCTACGAAAAAAGTTATTTCTCTTGTACCAAAGAATATCTAATTTTATTCTTATTTCCAGATTTCTAACCCTTTACTTACTACATTCATTACCTTATGCTTGATCTATCATCGATAATTTAATTTCTCATCATTTACCCATTATTTTAACTCCAATTCAACTCAATATCATCCATAAAAAATTTATACTTCATGATTGATCATGAACACTAATAACATAACATATACATATATACACATTCATCATCAACTTTCAACACCCACTACATAATTTCTAGTCAGATTTTAAAACTCTTAAAGATAGAATTTAAATTAAATGTCTTCATAAAAAATGTAGCCTTATGTATCTAATTTAATCCAAATAAAAAATCATTCCATTTGGATATCTACAGATCAATTCGTGGCTAAAATACCAATACATATACAATGGAAATGTTACAGCTTACATATTCCAGCACATTATCAACACCATTATTACTTTGTCTCTAAACTTTCATCCTAGTTCTTCCCCTTTTAAGAAACTACACTTGTATTTTCTCTAACTTCAAATCTCAATCCAATCCATGTCTAACGTAATCAATGATCTACATTTTTATGCATAAAAAATAGAACATGAGAACTCCATCTATTAGTCAGAATTTTTGTACAATTTCTACACCATTTTGACAATCTTTTTATCGCTAAATCATCTATACAACATCTTATCAACATCAATCATCATGTATGTAAATGCAAGACAATTATGTTCTTATTTCATAAACCACATTCCATCATATATAAAGCACAATTTTGGGATCATTTAACCCATCATCATACATATCTCATTCAATAAATCATAGGGAACAATATGCTACTTACTTAAGTTAGCTTCAAGATCTTCAAAATCACTATTAAACTCTAATTCTTTCCTCTCCATGATCATCAAATTTCACGGAGGAATGGGTTGGGTCTTTTAGTAGCAAACTAAAAAAGAAAAAGAAAATGAAAGTAGTAGTGAAAAGTGAGAGCAAGGTTTAACATTGATGAAGGTGGGTGAGAGTGAGTGTCATAGAGATGAAGAAGAAATGAAGAAGATGAAGAAAAAATGTAGAGAGAAGGAGAAAACATGTTTTGTCTAAATGAAAAACAAAACTAAGGATATTCTTCCAAGATGTAAAAAAAATCGTGGTTGAGATGTGGCAAGACAAGTGACATATGTCACTTGCCATTTGTCACCTACTCATGGTTCCATTTGGTCCACTTTAATAACTAGTCCATTTTGTCTCTAATTTCTACTCCAATTCTCTCCCAATTTTCAATGACATATGTCAATAAATCCCAATGTCATTTATAAAAATTTCCATTGTCATTTGACCCTTATTTTTATTACTATTCATCAATTGTATTGCCATTTAGCATCTTTCCTAGTCCAAAAATATCCATAATTTTAGAAAATTATCAAATTTTCACCAAAACTTTTGAGTTAATTAATATACTCTCCAAATCAATTTTTAACACATATAATTCACAATTCCAAATATAATCACATTTATAGATCAATTATACCAAAAAAAATGTCAATGGATGCATATACAATTATTTTAATTTATCCAATAATCAAATTCACATGTGTGTATGTTGACACTATACATGAGCATGAAATGAATTTTTCTAATCTCTCAATACTATTTCTCAAGTACAAAAATCTAAGGTTCTAACCTTTAATATGGGAACGAGATGTTACGGTTTGACTAGTCCTAATGAAATAGATCCTAATGAATTTGGAATGACAATCACCCTTAGGAGTGAAAATGAGTTCTCATAAGAAGAAGAGGAAGAGGAAGCAAGTATTACAGATAAATTAATAGAACTCCTCGTTGACATGAAATTTGAGTGACGTGAATTTGAGTGAGAAGAAAAGGCAAGCATTGGCTTCATGATTGGAGTGACGTTATAAGAAGAGCTTCCTGAAGAAGAAGACAAAGAAACCTCCATCCAATAAACGAAAGTAGAGGAGTGGAAGAAGATAAATGAAGAAGATGAGCTACAAGCCTTTGTTTAAGAAGAAGAAGAAAAAGAAGAGTGGAAAGAGGTGGTTAAGGAAGAATTGGTGGAGGAACCAAGTAAAGGAACTGTTGATGAGGTGTTAGTAGTGACCTTATGTATAGAGGGTTGCCACTTCCTTGAAGACAAGTTGTTCAAGCCAACCAATGATTTAGAGAGTCTCATTGTCCCTCATTTTATTAATAGTTTGTCATTAAAAGGAGAACTGTTGCTTGAAATTAGATTTATTAATTTGGTAAATTATGTCCTTATTATTATCTTATAACAAGTGGCTTATTTACGGACTATGAAACTACTTTGTGGAGAAAAGGGTGGCAGTAAGCCACTAATTATTAATCCAAGATGAAGTTGAGCATAAAGGTTGTGTTGAGATAACAAAGTTAAAGAAGCACTGTATAGGAGGCAACCCAAGAGATGTTAGTTTCATATTGGATGGATCAGAATCAGAGAAATCGTCATAATCAGGAAAGTACTAATAAAACCTCTCATTTTTTTGTAAATGTTTATATTGTGTACATTAAGGACGATGTATAACTTTAAGTGTGGGGATGGGTTGAATGAATTCTAATGACTTTTGAATGTGATATTATGCATAGTAAGATAATTCTAAAACTAGCTTTTGTTATGCATGTTGAGACCATATTTGTGGAATGAGAAGCATTAATATGATGAAGGCATTTAGATTTACCAAGTTGTTTAGCCTAAAATTTACCTTTGAGAATAACCAAGTTGTGCCTTAGCCTTTTTCATTGATTAAGCCCAAAATATAAACCTTTATCTTATTTGTTCTTTGAAGACTTTTTTATTATTTTGAACCTTGAAGATTATTTGCATTATTTGGTCCAATATTTATTAAATTATGGTACTGATTGGAATACTGTGAAAAAGAAAAGAGTAAAAAAGAAAAAAAAGAATAAGTTTTTGGTACCAATAGAGTTCCATTGAAAGGACCTATGTATATTTGTAAACAAGTCTTAAAATGTAGCGCCCCCTTACTGCAGGATACACACCGGGACGCCCACAGGTCATTCTGGTATTTATCCTACGATAAGGGTGAGCTACAAGCAACCACTATAATCACTTCTCATGGCATCATAATGAAACATCAATATTTAAATCACAATATTTTTGAAACCAAATTTTTCTTAATTTCATTTCATCAAAATCAAACTGTTTACACGTCTATAATCCTGTGCTGTCTGTACAACAATCCAAAAAAACTAGTACAAAGTGCTACATGAAAGAGGAAAACAACAGATTTATCTAGGTCACCCCAAAAATCCCAGCTGACCGACCTGTGAGTCATGACTTCTCTCGCCAAAACAATCTACACGGCTAGGAAAGTCCCTCTGAAGCTACGAGTCTACTCTCGATTCTGAAAAATATGTTGCAATTCCTGACAATTCGTGACCGACTGCGGTTCGTTTGCACTGATTTTTCCTCGACCGAGTATGACCGCATATTTCCACG
>JANSVA010009411.1:0-15904 GCA_025504915.1 Erythroxylum reticulatum | reverse complement strand
GATGAGTAATGACCTAATGTGTTTGGATAAATATGGGCTTAATTATGTTTTGAAATGAGTAAGTATTGGATTAAAGGTATTAAATTCCTTAAAATGCAAAACAAAAACTAATGTGCATAGTAAGGAAGTAACCATGTGAGGAATTAAAGTGTTGAATCCTATAGATTAAAGGGAATGATATTGTGTTTTATACATTTATGTGACGGTGTATAATTATAAAATTTTTGTAGAGTAGTAATTTCATTGTATATCTTTTATGTATAAAGGCTTAGGAGCTAGGAATCAAGGAGCTCGTACCGAGAATTTTTGAAGGCAAAGTAGTGCACACCCTTTTTTGAGTTAAGTTGCGGAACCATATTTGTCATATAGGATTAGATCACTTTAAGACATGTATGATGACTTGTATGTGAATTTTAGACCTAGGTAATGCAAGTAGAATTTAATCTCCAATAGATGGTAGTATATTTGTGTATTTAATAAACAATATTGTTTTGAATAACTCTTTGCTATTAGAGTGCAACTGATGTTTTTATTTCGTATTTCGAGAAATGACATTGTTTTCAGCAAAACTGCACTCGAAGTGTAAAAGAATAATGTTTTCTTTTCTGAAACTATGTTTTTGAACAACTTTGAACTTAAAGCGCAAAAGATGACTTTTATGGCATGAAATAATGTTTTCGAACTTGCTTATGCATAAATGATTCATATATGCTATGTGTATGTTTTCTCTTTTAGTTTAGAGCCACAGCAAGGTTTCATTTTATCTGATGGACCGATAAATAAAGGCATGATGCCTTACTTGATTTTTGATACTTAGATGTTTCGTATGATTTTTATGATTGGTGAGGAAACAATTGGCCAAATCTTGTGCTAGGCACAATTGATTAAGCGATCCCTGTACCCTTGATGCTGATACATTAAAGTCGAGTCACCGTATTGATACCTTTTTATGGGACTCGTGGATGATTCCACACCTAGGGTTTAGACACTGACGATTCATCACTTAGGATCATGACGCTCTTGTCGAATGTAGTCCGGAATTATCATGGATGAAAGTTAAACTAACACCGATAATTAGTGGGTGTGCACATTAGTTTGGTCGATAATTGGTGTCACACATTATTGTTTTATCTTATTCTGATAATTGTTTTCTGAAGAGATTTGATTTATACATCTGATGTTTTTATGCATTTGTATGCTGGAACTAGAAACTATATCCACCGGATGGGTGGTTAATAGGCTGGGCCTATGTGGTTCCCAACCAGTATATGATGAGTCATAGGCTGGGCCTATGTGTTTTTAATGTGACATATACTCACTTCATAGGTTATCTACACCGTCTTGGTATGAATCGAATTCTATTTGTGATATATGCCTTTCCTACTCACTGAGTACCTCGTGTACTCAACCCCTCCGCTTTCCAACCATACAGGTTAATTTAGTGAGCTTGAAGCTCTGTGAGGATCGTATGACTTTTTGACATTTTCAGGGTATTTCCACACATGGCAAGTTTATGTTTTGTACTTTGGATTGTTTAGTGGCTCATGAACTATGATATGTTGTTATGCTTTATGACTTTGTAAGTAACTTTTGACTTTCTAGTGTTTTATAAATGATTTTATGTATGAATTTTCAATACTGATAGTGAGATTACCTTGAGTGGACTTTAGAGTCTTGAAGTTATGGTTAGATGCGAATATTAAAGTGTGTTTGAAATTGTTTGCAGGTTTTGAGATTTTTAAAATACAACCGTTGTGCTACCCAAATTTTCCAAAAAATAAAAAAATAGATACTCAGTTAGCCTTGCATAGTTGGATTAAAGATATTGCGAGTGTCCTTAATCTGAGTATGTGACGGATGTCATGGGCCCGATGTGGTACCAGTTCATGACAGAACTAGACCTAAATGTCAAAAGGACTTTACTTTAGAATTTAAGGGAGAGAAGCCTCGAAGTTACAAGGTCATAATTATTAGACATAACAATAGGATAGGAAGGATAACTTACTATAGGGGATTATATTAGATTGTCATTTATGAGGATATAATCAAGCATTATTAGGATAAGATTGGAGGCCAATAATTTTATGATTAAGCCTAATATGATTCAGATGGTTCAACAACTTGTGAAATTTGATGGGTAATTAGTTCGAGTTTTAAATGTATATATCACCAATTTTTTGGAGAATTATGACACTTACAAGATTAATGGAGGTTTAAATGGTGTAATTTGGTTGAGTTTGTTCCCTTTTATGTTGAGGAACAGTGATAAATCAAAGTTAAAATTCTTTCCTTTTAGATCTATTACCAGTTGGATTAGTTTTGTTAAAATGTTTTTAGCTAAGTATTTTCCTCTGAGATAAATAGCAAAACTCAGGAATGATATCTTTTTCTTTCAACAATTAAATGGTGAGATGATATATGAAACTTAGGATAGATGAAAGGAGTTGTGAAGGAACCGCTCATAGCGCAGACTTAATTTAGGATTACAGATGCAAAACAATGAATAGTATGTTAAGTTACCTATCTAAGCAATTGATTGATGCATATTTGGATAGGACTACTAGCTTTAAAACTCTTGAGGAATTGTAAGAGATGATTGGGAATATTTTGATGAATATTTACCAATAAAGGAATATGAAGTTAAAGCCAAAATTAGGTGGTATCCATAATATTAATATTGTGACAACGACATTATAGGTGAATTTGAAAGTTTTGAGTAAGAAGTTTGATATTATAGGTTTAGTAGTTTAAATTGAGTGATGCATTATAATATTTATAATGGTGAACACCCCAATCATGAATGTCAAACACCTTATAATATAGAATAGTTAACTGAGCAAGTTAAATTTATAGGGATTTAACCTCTAAATAATATATATAGTAATATTTACAATTACGAGTAGAGAAACCATCCTAACTTTTGTGGAAAATTCAAGCTCTACCTAAATTTTAGGAATAATAACAACAGTAAGAAAGGAAGCTAAGTCTTAAAGAGCTTACGAAAAGATTTTTTATCATATCTAAAGGCTTGCATCCAAAGTACTAAAGTGTCTCTTCAAAATTAACAAGTTTATATCCTCATCTTACTAAGTTATTCTCTAAAAGGGTAGCTAGAAAATTTACCTAGGAATATTGAGTCAAACTTAAGGGAACTAGTGAATGCAATGACTTTGAGGAGTGAAAAAGAGTTTAAAATTAAAGAGGAAAAGGTTATTGCTAAGAAGAAGAAAAAAGAATGAGGAGAAAGAGAAAAAGAAAGATAAGGAGCCCAAAAGAAAGATTAAAAAGTGCAAATTGAAAGCTTCATACCCAAGCAAGTTTGAGATAAATAGAAAAGGAAGATAAAGTTTATAAGTTTATGGATCTTTTTAAACAATGGCATTTTATTATTCATTTTATTGAATCCCTTTCATATGTGCCAAAATATGTTAATTACTTAAAAAGATCTCCTTTCTAATAATAAGTGGTTTGAGTAGTTGTTGATAGTTACTTTAAGTGAGGAGTGCTCCATCATCTTGCAAGACAAGCTATACCAAAAAAATCAAAGATCAAAGTATTTTTATATTCTTTGTAATACTGATAATTTTTCAATTAAAAGGGCATTAACGGACTTAAGAGCTAGTATTTATTTGATGTTATATAACATGTTTAAGACATTAGGAATGAGTGAACCTAAATAAACTAATATGAGTATTCAGTGAATAGATAGGCCAATTAAATATCATAAGGGTGTTATAAAACATGTTTTCGTTGAGTTTGATAAGTTTATCTTTTCTTTTGATTTTGTGATTATGGATATGGTGGATAATGTAGAGGTTCCCTTGATCTTAGCACAACCTTTCTTAGCTCTTACTAAAACTATAATAGATGTGCATAATAGGAGATTAATCCTAAGGTTAAGGGATGAGAAAGTAGGTTCTAAGATATCTAAATCCATGAGATATCCCTTTGAGAAATATAATAGTTGCTTCTTCATAAATGTGATTGATGCTAAAATCTCTCATGTTATGTAAGGAATAATCATAAAGAATCCATTAGAGACTTGTATCATATAAAGTGAAGAAGAGGAGATAGATTATCGTATGTATTAACACACATGTCATACTTGGAGGCTAATAAACCTATGATTAGGAATTAAGTAAGAAGTATAACTAAAAGGCTCATAACAAAGCAGTTATTAGGAGGTAACCTAACATTTAAATGTTTTTATTTTATCATTTAACATTAATTTTTAGTATATTTTTACATTATTTGATGTTTTTTAAACATGTTTTTAGATTTAAAAACAATTTTAAATTCACAGAGTAAAGTATTTTTTTTTTATATTCATTCACTATTAGATCATGATACCCATCTCTAGTTCATTCTTCTCATATTGCAACTATAGAAACTTTTATTGTCAAGAGAAAATCAATTATCCTAATTTCATTCTTTTCTCTTATTTTGTAATATTTTAATGTTCTTTTATGTTATATACATTGTCAAGCTTGGGAGGGAATTAATTACTTATGATTATTAATCTTATTATGATTTGCTTAATAGGAAATAATTCTGAAAAAATTTTAACAGTGAAAGAACACTAATTGAGATAATTTATTATAAGTTTGTTTTCTATGATTTAATTTGATTAGGCAAATAGTCATAATCATTAAAGATTAAGTTTTTCATTTTATTCATTAGCAAACTGGATACTTGATTTACTTTATAGTACTTTTTATATTATAGTACTTTTCTTATAAATTAGAATTACATTTGAATTAGAAGTAAATCCTTTTTAAGAATTTTCAATATCCCACAAAAAATTTATGTGAATAAATGAGAATAAAATAAATTGACTCCGTTGGCTTCAAATTAAGTAAAAAAAAGTTAAAGTTAAAGAGTGGTGTTAGTAGTCATTTAAAATGGTGACCTAATTTAGTAATAAAGAATATTCATAATAAGGTGTTTACTTTTTTGTTAAAAGTTTAGATGACATTTTAAACAAGCCTCTAAAAGCTCTAATGTTAATTTAAAATTATTAATTTTCTTTTCTTTTAATAAAGCTTATGAAAAATACTTGAAAATTGATGCATCTTCCTTACATATGTTCACTTTATGCATTAAGTTGAATTTTGTGGATTAAGTTAAAGTTTGAAGGATTGTTGAGTAAAGGTAAATTGTTTTATAACTTAGTGTAAATAGATAAATGTCTAGCAAATTAATGACTTTGCAATTAAATAAACAATAGAGAGTTTTTATTGATCAAGTTGATTTGTTAATTCTTCTTCAAAGTTGACACTTATTTATGTTAAGAGTGAACCAATCAATTTGTTTAAGGATAAACAAATGTTTAAGCGGTTGAGGGTGGGTGAGGGGTGTTGGTCATCCAATTTGATAAGTGTTAATTAGATTATGCTTGTACTATGATCTTGAGAGAATTTTTCTTATGTTTGGATTTTTTTATAGGATTTGGTACTCATTTTGATTTATATTTTGTTTTTAGACCTTAATGTAGCTTGCAAATAAACAAATTTAAGACAATTTGAGTCAAAGTCGAGTGATGTGGTGTAAGTTAGAGCAATATGGAATTAAAATACATGAATATAGATTTGTGTTGCACAATATAGACTCACATTCTTTATGGAAGTTTGAAGGTGTTCAGAACACTAGTTTTTGTTGAGGACTTGTATTGGTAGCGATTTTTACATAAAATAGGATTTTTTTTTTTAGAGTTGATAAGAACATAGGACTTAAAAAGGTCCATATTGGACCAATTATGGTTAAGATAATTTAAAATTTTAAAAGGTTTTATAAGAAATTTTGTTATTAGATGGAAACACATAATTAGAAAACATTATAGAATTGAATTTAAGCATCTTAAGATAAGAAAGGAGTAATTTTAGAGAAAAGAAAGAGGATTCCATCAACATTTAGATCCATGAGAATGATTTCGCTTATCTTTTTTTTATTGTTATTGAGTTTATTATTTTTAGTATAAAATAAAACAGGATAGATCTAGATGGAATGAACCCTAGAACCATTTGCGTGAATTAAATATTTGATTTAATAAAAGACTCAAGTTTACTTGTGAATTATTCATGATTACTTCTTATATTTGAATTAAAATTTATTGCTTTTTTATTCAATCTTAGATTTCATATATAGTGATTGAGAAATAAGGTATACGAATAGATTATAGCATAAATAATAAGAAGTTATATGAAATCTTAGAGATAGCACCACATAAATCTTCTAGTTTAGAGTCAAATCTACTATGTAAATTCATATAATAAGTTAACGATTTCTTAGGAGTTTTTATTTAAAAAATCAAACAATTAACTTAACAATAAGAGTTGTACATTTTAAGATAGAATTTGGCTATAACTTTGTAACATTTATTATAAAGAATCAAGATAAATTTAAGCATATAAAGGTTCTAGGAGAATTTTACATCTAGTCTTAATTATCATTTGGTTGTCCGATTCTTGTTTATTTCTTTGGTTTGTTATTTTAGTTTTGTTAATCTTTTTCTTTTAATCAATCATTCATTTGTTAAATTAGATAATATAAAGATGTTAGCACTAAAATTTATATTCCTTACGGAATCAACACTTATAGTCACTAGACTATATTATAAGAATGATTGGTGCACTTACTTGGTGGTCTTTAGTACTGTTGAAAAATAGGCAATCATAGCCTATTCAATCCTTCCATTTTTGGATATGGTCACATTCTTTAGTATCATATAAGCTATGATAGGTATATATTAAATTACTACATATGTGGTACTTTTATAACATGTGATATATGGATTATATAATGTTTTCCTATATTTAGTTCATTGTCTTATAGGTTATGATCTTATGGAGAAAATATGAAATTTAGTCTAACTTTCTTTATGATCATAACCTAAAGATGTTGAAAAGTGGAGAAGTTAGTGGAAAATAATATAATAGACATCAAATTTACTAAGGAGATAGACCCCTATCTTTCAGTAAGTTCAAAGAAGTTAAAAAGCTGAACAAAATCGACCCATTGTGGTGTATTTAACATGCATTGGACTTGTCATCTGCATACAAAGAAAGCTATAAAATAAATTCGGCATTGATTACAACTTGGTGTCATGTTTCAACAATATTTTAGGATATACAGGAGCTCCAAAACAAAACCTTTGTCGATGTTGATGTTGGTCCATCAATGGTTATTAGGTACAATTTATAAGGACATGTTATTTTTCAAGTTTAAGCATTCTATTACTTTATTTTTGCAACCCTAACTATAATTGCTCTTATTAGGTTTAATCTAGGAAATTTTTGGAAGGTGTTTGACAACCACTTGACTCTTATTCTTATAGTTTTATTCTTTCTTCGCATTGCAGGATGATTAAGAGCAAGATTAGAGGAGAATATGATGATTTCTCTAATTCTTTTCTTTTATTCTTTCCATTATATCGATATTTATCTATTTATATTTTGTTTTTATTATGCTTAGAGAATAGAAACTCTAATTAGGGTTAGGAGCTTATAATGGAGATCTTGATTATCAGTATATGATGTGATTATTTATGTTCAATTTATTTTCTTTATTCATAATTGTTGAGTTTATTCTTGATCATTAGAGAACAAAAATATCTTGAACTATTATGATAATTAAATAGATTAATTGTAATCAATAAATTTGATTAGGTTAAATTGCATATTAAGAGTTGGTAATTACCTAATCGGATATATATGTGTGCTTTGAGAGAGGGTATAGATACTTTAGGTTAATTATGATTTCAACCTAGATAATCAATCTTATCAGATATTATAATTCTATATAAGCGAGCTCAAAGTGCTAACGCTTTCTTTATTAATTTTCCTTCACTAGTTATTTGCTTTATTTTTATTACTTTAGTGGATTAAATATATTTTTTTACTTTTCTTACTTTATTTGTTCAAACAAGATTAATAGATATAATGATATAGTTCTGATAACCGTAAATTGCATCATGTTTTAGGGCATAGTTTGATATATGATTAGCTGTTAATTCGATCACTTAGAATGTGTTTAGATTAAAATTATGTTAGTTTGTGATTTATTTGTGTTTTATGATTAGTACAAGTCTTTGAGCTTAAATATTATGCTTTTGAGGTACCTTGATATGTTTGCTAGTGTTTTAGGGTCAACATCGAAGAACGGATGAGTTTCAAAAACATTCAGTCTGAAACAACAAACCATGTTCATGATAGAAGCTTCAGATTTGGCCCATGATTGTGGCATGTAAGCTTAAGGAATGACCCACGATCGTGGTCAGGATGCCACAATCATGACAAAAGGCTTAGATGTGAGCCACGATCATGGCCTGGGTCAAGCGGATATGCAGATGCTCTATTTCGAGGGATTTTTTAGACCTTTCAAACCCTGGAAAAATCCTAAGGTTACCCAAAACACAAAGAAGGATAAAAAGATCATGGAGAGGCAGAGAAAAAAGAGCTTCCAAGTAGCCACCATCGAAACCCTAAAGCGAGATTACTGAGAGAGAGAAAGAGAAGATGGAAGAGGAAGAAGAGGAAGACAAAGCTGACTCGATGTGCTTCCTAGATTAGGAGGTTTTTCAACGTCACTTTTGTCCATCGTCTATTTGAAGTTGTATTTCCTTTTTGTTTTAATTTTATTATGTATAGAATTGAAATGGATAGTATGATAATAAGATTTGGGATATTGATGATGTTCTAAACTCTCCTTCGAGATTTTATTTTGATTTAATGATAATTTAGTTGATTGTGTTATTTAGATGAATGTTGTGATTTAATTACGTTGTTGCATAATTCGGTAGTAAAATGAGAGGGTGAACTGAATGAAAAATGATTAAATCAGATTAATGAGAGTTAGGTGATTTAATAGAAACCATAATAAATCATATTGGTAATTGTGTGGAGAGAGATCTCGTGTGATTTTCCAATAGTTTATCAGATTGCTTCACATCTGATTAGGTTTTGGATAATTTGTTAATTGAGAGATTGCAAATTCTATAATTTGATTAGGGTTTATAATTTAGGATTTAATGGTTATAACTCGATAGAGAGCAATCAGCCTTACGACAGTCTACAACTGACACTCCATTGACACATAATAGGCTAGGTTAGCATTAATGATAAGTAAAATCCCCTTTCTTATAAATTGATAAATCCTTAGGTTGATTTATATTGTGATTGTATATTGCTCTATTGCTAATTCCTTCGTGTTTAATTTCTGATTTAAGTGGTTAAATTCAATTCTTGTGATTACTTTCTATTGCATTGTTTATTTTGAGTTTCATATATTATTGGCCTTAGATTTTAGTATTAGATTAGTCTCCCTCCTCATGGGATCAACACTTCTTATACTATACTTGCGATTCGTGTGCTTACGATATTTTAGAGCTTATAAATTTTAAAGCTTTAATGATACGATCAAGTTCATTTAGGATCAATGATCTAAATTTATTCTAGTTTTAATTACCTTCTATTACTAAATTTGTATGCTTATAAATGGATTCAGTGGGTTATTTTTGGCACTATTGTTAGGCAACTATTCAATTACTATTTTTTTAACCTTAGTTTATTTTGTTTTCTATTTTGTTTTATATCTTTCTTTTATTTTAGGTAGTTGATTCAAGATAGGAGATCTAAAAGTAATAACTCAGGCTTACAACTTTAATTTGAACTTTACACCAAACGAACCTATAGAAAAAATAGAGAGAGAAAGAGAAAAGAGATGGATGTTAATCAAGCTAATAATATTATGGATATATAGTAGTAATAGCCATAAAGGATGTGTATAAGGGACATTAAGTTACCTGTGGTTAGTACAAGTTCCTCGTGTATTATATTGAATGAAAAGACGAGGAACTATAAATTAAAACAAGTACATCTACACTTGCTACCAACCATTAGTGGATCACCTGGGGAAGACAAGATTAAATTTATAAAGTAGTTTTATTTGGTGATCTAAACACTTTCACTAATGGCCTTATAGAATATGACTTCTAGAAGAGATATTTTCCATATGGTATAATAGATCAAGTAACGGCATGTTTAATCTTAAATGAGGTGGACTTTTTAAATAGTGGGACTAATTTATGGTTCCTTTATGCTAAGATTTTTCCCTCTATACAAGACCACTGAGTTAAGGATGTAGTTTCAAAGATTTATACAAAGGAAAGGAGAAGCTTTCCATAAAGTTTAGAAAAGATGCATAGATCTTCTTAGTCAGTACCCATATCATGAATATTCCTCTTAACTAGTGATGTAGTTCTTTTATGAGGGCCTTAAATTTTTAAAGCACTATTTATTAAAAAATTATCCAGAAGGTTAAGGAGATTATTAAAACCTTAGCTAGAAGTTAGTTAACTAAAATGGTAAAAAGGAAGTAAAAGCTTCTCTTTATGAGATATAAGCATCTTTAGATTAGCATGCTATTACTGTGGCATATATGGGAATCCATCCCATGCATGTATGAATATTGAGCTAGCCATAAATTACAATGAGCAAGCAAATTATATGGTTGCCTATGGAGGAAAGAAACTAAGAGAAATGATCCCTTCTCTAATATTTATAATTTAGGGTAAAGGAATCACCTAAAACTTTTATAGAAGGAGCACCAAGCTGGTGTAGGTATACCAAGGAGACCATTAAGGTTCCAATAAAGACATAAGTTTTAATATGGAAGAGATGCTTAAATAGTTCATGTTTTCCATGGATGTAAAATTAGGGAGATTGGAGAAACAGGAAAAAAAATGGAATCTCAAGTGGGAAATTTTGAAAAGGTGGTAAGGTATAATTGTGAATCAATTCATAACCTTAAGGTACAAGAGAGCTAGTTAGTTGAGACTATAAGTGAAATATTCAAGTAAGCTTTTGAGTAATATTGAGGTAAACCCTAAAGATCAAGTGATAATCATTACACTTGAAAGTGGTTCAAAACTTGATTTTGATGCTGCTAGAGAAAGGAAGTGAGAATGTAGGGAAAAGTTAAGGAGAAGAATGAGCAAGTTGTGGATATCAGTTCCATCTTCAACAAACATTAGTTATGAGAAAAATCTATAATAAAAATAAATTAGAGTAATATGTTATGATGCCTTTGTTAGAGGATTGTAATAAAATGTTTCATAATAAATTACCTCTAAATTTGAAGGATTCATGGAGTTTTAATATTCCTTATCAATTTAGTGCTTATCAAGCTATTAAAATGTTTATGTGATTTAGGCACAAGTTTTATTCTTATTGCTTTATCTATTTTTAAGAAGCTAGGAATAGGGGTGGTAAAGTTGCTAAACATGCCACTATAACTGGCAGATCATTCCATCAAGCATCCTATTAGAGATTATGGAAAAATCTACTTATGAATGTAGGAAAATTTGTCTTTCCTACTAACTTTTTAGTGATGGACATGGAGTATGATATTTAGGTCCAAATTATCTTAAGGAGACCATTTTTGACTAATAGAAAGGTTATAATCAATGTGACTAAGGAAAATTTTATACTTAGGGTAGACAACGAGAAATTGGAGTTTCATATCTATAGGACCTTAAAAAGACCTCCTACCCTAGATGATAACTAATATAGGATGAACTTAATAGACCCCAATGTGCATAAAGTTCCAAAGACTAATGGTGATGATTTCTGAAGAACATATAAAGCTTTAGGACTTAAGGAAAGCGAGGAGGATTGTAAAAGTAGGGATGGTGCTCCTAGGTTAAAAGGATAGCTTAAGCCTTAAAAGGATAGCTTAAGCCTATACCTTCTACTAAAAAAGAACTTGATCTTCAGTTGAAGACATAGCCTCTTTATTGGCATTATACCAACGATGTATCCTACTAATTTTTCATCCCCTTACATTTTATGTCTGTTTTATGTGTTTTAGGTTGAATTTTTAGCTTTCTTTTTTGTTTTAGGTTTATTATTTAGGTTAGTAGCATTAGGTTGATGACATAAGTTTATGCATAATCCTTAGTTGAGATTGATTATTGCAAATAAGATGCATAATATAATTGAGTGAGTACTATGCAAATATTGACTTGGTAAATACTATGAAACTAAATTTGTTAAGTGATTATGTTTTGAATTGCCTTAAGCGATCCCCTGAAGATTTAGTCCTTCATGCAATATTTTTCTTTCTTATGTAGATTATTTGATTTTGAATTTCTAGAACTTGAATTCTATCTTTTTGAGATCATATGTATGATGTGTACAAGCATTAAAATGATAAAGTTACTTTAGATTTCACTTTAAGCCTAATTGCCTACTTTTCATAAATTAACCCATTAATAAGCCTCATTGAGCCTGATTGAAAATTCTCGCCTTTTTATTAGTACCTTTTCTTAAATAACCTTGAGTCTAAAAAGTAAAATAAATATTTATTTCCTAATTTATGATTAATAGAGCTTTTGTTATTTTTGGGAATGCATGCAAAGAAATAAGTGTGAGGGTAATGGTAAAGTGTATGAAAGAGGCAATGTAAATGGGAGAATCTTAAGTCAATTTAAAAAGGTTAAAAATGTGAAAAAAGAAAATAAAGTGTTGAAAATCAATTGGCATATCATAATAAGCTTATATTTCCATAATCACTGTTAATGCATCCTTATAAGATATAGGAGAATAGGTGATATCAAAGTCTATTCCTTATATTTAAGTGAAACCCTTAGCAAGTTTAGCTTTAAAGCGCTTAACTTTACCTTGGGTGTCCTTTTGGTCTTTTAAACCCTTTTGCAAACATGTTTACAATTATAAGGCAAATCTACAAGATCCTATACTTGATTATAACTTATAGACTACATCTCATCCCTCATTACATCCAAAGTGGGTACTTTGTATAAGAACTTGAAACTATATCAGAAAAAGTAATAGGATTTATGACATGTCCTATATTATAGTCATTTTTCACCCAGATAGGCTATGTGATCATATGCTATCATAGGTTTCCTTACCTTGATGGATCTTCTCAACAGAACTGATTGAGCTTAATCTTATGTCCCAAAAACCTCACTGTGTACCTATATTAGTTCCTATTCCTGTACTAGAATGGCACTAGGTCCAAGATCTACTAACCTAACTTAATGGGTAATGGATATGAAATAATAGCTGCATTGACTTTATTATCATCTAAAGGACCAGCTTCACTGAAAACATCATACTCTGAAAACTTTGTTAGTTGTGACTTCATAACAATGCCTCAATATAGTAAACTTTATAGCCTTTAGAATAGTTAGAATAAGAATGCAATTTATCTTCATAAGGATTATCCAGATTTTCCTTTACAGGGAAGCCCTATATACAAAAATAAACAAGACTTAGTTTCCACACTTTCCAAAGTTGAAAAGGTATCTTTTGTATTAATTTACTTAGGACTCTGTAAAGAATATGTAAATTAGTTGTGATGGCTTCACCCCAAGGGAAATATGGAAGGTTAATCATACTTAAAATGCTCCTCGTTATAGCCTTTAGGTATTAATTCGACCTTTTGGCCATACCATTATGTTCAAGACTATGTGGCATGGTAAATTAAGTTGTTATTCTACATAATTCTGGGTATTTAATAAAGAAACCATATTCTTGTCCTAAAACTCTATGTCTGCCATAATATTCACCTCCACTTTTAGATTTAACAATCTTGATTGATTTTTTTAATTGATTCTCAACCTTAGTTTTAAAGATTTCAAATTTATCAAGAATTTCAAACTTTTCCTTAATTAAGAACATATAATTACAATCATCAATGGAAGTTAGAAAATATCTAGAAATGAATATAGTAAAATAATAAGGGCCATATATATCAGTACAAGTAATTTCTATTATATTAGAACTATAGGTTGACTTCTTTTTCCTTATTTTGGAAAACTTACCCCTATAACAATCAATATATGTCTCTAGATCATCTTAATACGTAGTTAAAATAATGTTATCTTATATTAATCTCTCAAGTTTGTCCCTTATGATTTGTCCTTTAGTAAAGGTCGTTTACTAGTAACATGTCCAATAATATATAAATGCAGTCTTAGGTGCTTCAATTGTCCATTATAGCATTAAGTATTATGCCTATGGTTAAAGTATAAGTTCTTTATTGCAAGTTAATCTTACTCTAATCGTAGAAGCATAAATCTTATCATAAGTCAGATGCATTCTATATAAATATTATGACAAGAAAGTTGCATCAATATATTTTATATCAAATGATAAATGTACACTAGAATTCTTTACTATAACACTATAGAATTCTTTGTCTAAAACTGATATAGAGTTCAAATTTCCTTTAAAAGATGGCATATAAAATTTTTCATTTAAAAAATTTTTGAAACCAGTATGCGAATTCAAATAAATGACTCTAATAGAGAACGTCATCTTTTTCATTATTTCCATTAATCAATTTAAACTAATCTTTAGTTGGTTGTTTCCTTAATATAAATCCCTACATTATGGTGGCAATATAAGTCTCACTATTAACCCACCATAAACCTGTTGTATCCACAACAATATTATATTCATAAATAATATAAGCTAATAAGATATATGATAATTTATGTTTCCATTTCTAGGTTTTGTATTTTAAATAATCCTAATTTTTATTTCCCTTATTTTTTGAAAAATAATGCACATTCATCATGAAATTTATGGGTTCCCTTAGTGCTAGTATGGTTAAGTTCTCTAGGTAGAGGATTTTACGAGGCTTACTTTCGAATTTTCTAGGCTTAGCCTTACTTTCTTTTAGTTGCAATCAAGGCTATGTAAGTGAACTTTTAAAAATTTTCTTTTCTGAAACATAATGGCTGATCAAGGAACTGATCTAAACTTCATCCCAAGAATTATAAGTGGTGATAAAAATACCAAGCTTTGAAGCATTCAGAATTTAGAGCTTATTGTATAATATAAACGTTAAAAATTACAATACTTAATCCTTTTAGTTTACTTCAAGGGTAGATTATTGATATGTGTTTAATTGTTGATATGTTTAATTATTTACGTTTAGTGATTAATGACATGAAAGTGCTTAAAATGTTCACTTTAATTTATATATAATTTTAGGTATAATTTAAAAGTAAATAAATTAAAGTAAGTCAAAAGTACTACATTTGAATTATTTTTTAAAAATCAATACTAACTTGTCTTCATGAAATAGGTAGGGAAAAAAGACCAAGAAATATAAAGCATAAGAAAACAACAAAAGAAGGAAATAAGAGAATAAAATGCATTAGTCGACTAGATAAACAACAACGTGAATTAAGCGGGAGGAGAGCAGCCCAAATGCAGCACAGCAAGAAAAAAACGCTGGCAGAAAATGAATGCGTTAAGCACATGCGTTGCGTTTAACGAACACGAAGTTAGCGTTTCATGCCTCATAAGTCGTAAGGGAACAGCATGTGTTTGTTTGGTGCCGCAGAAGAATTGGTGACAACCTAGCTTATTAATTCGTCCCATCCGGATGCGTGAAGAGAGGGAAGAGTCGGCGGTTTGGTGCCTGGAGAAACTGGAGAGAGCTACGGCGCTAGCGTGAAATTCGTGAACAGGAGGGGCGTGAACCATAAACTGCCAAACCTTATTTGTCACGTCATGGAATAGTGGATAGCACAGTGAGAGGAGAGCTGCGGCAGTGAGAGCTACTGTAAAGGGCTAGTGATGAGTAACAAGCGAGAGTGAATAGTAGAGAGGGTTGCGTAATTACGCAGTGAAAGAGAATCAAAAAAGTTTTCGGTGGAGCTTTAACACGAGGGTTGAAGCACTTTTTTAGGAAAAATTCATGAAAGATTAGGTGTCTCGACACGGGTTTAGAGGCAATATCAATACTAATAAATTAGGTTAAGTATTTTTTTATTGTTTTGTTATTTTTTTCTTCCATTAAAAATTGATTGTGTTATCCTATAGTAATTGATTTGAGTATTGTGTATGGATAATCGGATTTTCGTTATTAT